>WNWK01000602.1:0-15000 GCA_009830355.1 Cherax destructor | reverse complement strand
TGACTAGGCAGTTTACCAGGTAATTGACTAGGGAGGAGTTGACTAGGTAGGTAACTAGGCTGTCTGGCTTCAGGACGGGCAGCGAGAGTAGGGTAACCCTAGAAGCCAGTCACAGGTACGTCACAGACGCTATCTTGGGTTAAGTTAGGTTAGACTCAGTAAGTACTATATTTCTTTAAGTCTAGTTTTTGAATATACCTTAAAATCAACATTCGCAATGTAAACAGGTGATATGCAGCCTTAATGACCCTCGTGTAGTAGAGAGACTTTAAGCACCATTAACCAACCAGCACTAACAGTTTAATGTCACTATTTTTTCCCTATGGTCTTGAAACAGTATAAAAAACACGTTTGATTGGGAGGACGGGTGTCATTCAACGGTCTTCCCGTTATCTGTTAATATCTGTTTATGGTTCCTGGGTCCTCCCGTCTCCCTCCCTCCTGTTGAGTCTCTGGCCAAGCCTCGTAAATTGGAAAGGAAATATTACAGGTCTAAGTTTTGGTGTGATGGTATTTGTGTTGAGGGATAATATCTGTTTATTATTGTTTGTTGATTTTTAACCTTGTTTTAAGGTTATTTGTGTTTGTTGTCTGTGAACACTAAGTGACTTTCGTGTTCAGATTGCTCGGTAAATGTTACTATTATTGCTACTGCTATTACTACTGCTACTACTACTACTACCACCACTACTACTATACTACTACTATTACTACTACTATTACTACTACTACTATTAGTAATAGTAGTGCAGAACTAAGAAAGACTTGTAAATGGTAAGATTTAAGAAGCTTCCGTGTAACATTCACACGACAGAACGGTGGTTGCTGTCCCTGTTGATGTGATCACGAGACCTGTGGAACCGAAGGAATTCAAACACACAATAGAGCCCCAACAATGGCTCTCAACACCTAGGCATGAGCACCTTCGGACACCAGTTGAGGCATCATGTTAGTTGGAAGATGTGTTAGGAGGCAGTGATCTGTCTCTCAGCCGGGCTCAGAGAGTAGATACTCTCGAAACTCTTCAAAGATATCAAAGATATCATCAATCTTGATAGACCGAACACAGTTTCCCAGGTGTCGCACAGGCTTCTCGTTCAACTGGTCAACTTTCTAAGCCGTTTATTCAACGATTACTGACACAGCAACGTTTTGGGATCTTGAGAGATTTCCTTGACATCTCCCAGCGCTTGCCTGACGTATTAACATGACTTCCATTAATGGATTCCACCCACTTGTGACGCCGCCTCCAGCTGCTTCACCTCGCCTGTCTCAGTATGTAAACACCTACGTGTTTACATATTATGTTTTTATAAAGATTAATGGACTAAAGACATCCTTAGGCTGAAAGACTGATTACCTCTAACTCCTTCACATCTGTGTTTTGAACCGATGAAGCCACTGGCTGGGGAAGGTTCCCAGGTGTTGGACAAGCGTCATGCAGTCAGTTTTCCTCAAGCAGATATATAATAATAAGAGAGATAAGAGCACCAGAAGGATGACTGTGATGCTTCCTGCTTATAAATGTACAGTAATGAGTGATCATCTCCGTCACTTCCTGTCATTACCTTAGTCACTCTGCTAACCCACCTTGGGCAAGCCACTATCACCACCTGCACTGGCTTAATCAGTGTAGTAACCCACCATCACCACCTGCACTGCTCCACTCAGCCCACACTGACCCCATCAGGTCCCGGTAAAGCTTGATATTTTAGCTGCTCTGGTCACAGGTTACAGGTCACAGGTCACAGGGGTGTAGTTAGTCTACAGGCGAAAGGAGGGGTGGTAACATGTTCTACAGTTTAAAGCGTACACTTCCCTACGAATTGTTGTTCGCGCATTTTTGTACACTTTGAATGGTACCTGGAGCTATCCTTCACTCCCATGGATGGACATGCGTCCTCCTCCTTCTCCTCCTCCTTTTCCTTCTCCTCCTCCTCCTCCTCCTCCTTATCTTCCCCCTCCTCCTCCTCCTCGACCATTCTTGAAGGTTACCTGAAGATGGTTCTGGATTTGGGGCAAATCCGTTCACAATTTTACAAGTGTAAATTACGAGGTATCTTTCTCGCCTTTATTCCAGGGAGTACTTGACTGTACATAAGGGTAGGAAAGGTTCTCTGTACATCCGCCAGTTCTGCAATTTCGCTTACTTTAAAGAGGCTGTTAGGTTCGTGCAGTATGAGTGTTGCAACAAGTGGTACAGTACAGGTGGGTGGGTGCAACAACTGGTACCGTACAGGATGGTGGGTGCAATAAGTGGTACAGTACAGGTGGGTGGATGCAACAAGTGGTACAGTACAGGTGGGTGGTTGCAACAAGTGGTACAGTGCAGGTGGGTGGTTGCAACAAGTGGTACAGTACAGGTGGGTGGTTGCAACAAGTGGTACAGTACAGGTGGGTGGTTGAAACAAGTGGTACAGTGCAGGTGGGTGGTTGCAACAAGTGGTACAGTACAGGTGGGTGGTTGCAACAAGTGGTACAGTGCAGGTGGGTGGTTGCAACAAGTGGTACAGTACAGGTGGGTGGTTGCAACAAGTGGTACAGTACAGGTGGGTGGTTGCAACAAGTGGTACAGTGCAGGTGGGTGGTTGCAACAAGTGGTACAGTGGTGGGTGGTTGCAACAAGTGGTACAGTGCAGTGGGTGGTTGCAACAAGTGGTACAGTACAGGTGGGTGGTTGCAACAAGTGGTACAGTGCAGGTGGGTGGTTGCAACAAGTGGTACAGTGCAGGTGGGTGGTTGCAACAAGTGGTACAGTACAGGTGGGTGGTTGCAACAAGTGGTACAGTGTAGGTGGGTGGTTGCAACAAGTGGTACAGTGCAGGTGGGTGGTTGCAACAAGTGGTACAGTGCAGGTGGGTGGTTGCAACAAGTGGTACAGTGCAGGTGGGTGGTTGCAACAAGTGGTACAGTCAGGTGGGTGGTTGCAACAAGTGGTACAGTGAGGTGGGTGGTTGCAACAAGTGGTACAGTGTAGGTGGGTGGTTGCAACAAGTGGTGCAGTTCAGGTGGGTGGTTGCAACAAGTGGTGCAGTGTAGGTGGGTGGTTGCAACAAGTGGTGCAGTACAGGTGGGTGGTTGCAACAAGTGGTGCAGTGAGGTGGGTGGTTGCAACAAGTGGTCAGTAGGTGGGTGGTTGCAACAAGTGGTCAGTCAGGTGGGTGGTTGCAACAAGTGGTGCAGTACAGGTGGGTGGTTGCAACAAGTGGTGCAGTACAGGTGGGTGGTTGCAACAAGTGGTGCAGTCAGGTGGGTGGTTGCAACAAGTGGTGCAGTACAGGTGGGTGGTTGCAACAAGTGGTGCAGTGCAGGTGGGTGGTTGCAACAAGTGGTGCAGTCAGGTGGGTGGTTGCAACAAGTGGTCAGTCAGGTGGGTGGTTGCAACAAGTGGTACAGTGCAGGTGGGTGGTTGCAACAAGTGGTGCAGTACAGGTGGGTGGTTGCAACAAGTGGTACAGTGCAGGTGGGTGGTTGCAACAAGTGGTACAGTGCAGGTGGGTGGTTGCAACAAGTGGTGCAGTACAGGTGGGTGGTTGCAACAAGCAGGTGAGAGAGTATAGGGCAGCTACCACGCCAGATTGACCTCAATAAATGCACACACTGTTGTTCTGGTATCACAGGAGCACTTGCAATATGGCCGGCAACATGACCTCTAACACGTGTTGCTATTCTCTAACACCTCCCCGCCTCACCCCTACCCCAGGTCCTTCTGCCACCTCCCCCAATGTTGGCCTCACCTCATTGTGCGCCTCCCCGCTTCAACTCGCCCTTTCATAGCCCTCGCCTCACTCCCTGCTCCTCCTCAATGATTCTAACTGCTCCTCCTCGCCTCACCTAAGTTCCTGCTCCTCCTCTGCCTTAATAACTGCCCCTCCTCGCCTCACCTCACTCTCTGCTCCTCCCCAACTATTTTAACTGCCCCTCCTCGCCTCACCTCACTCCCTGCCCCTTCCCAGTCATTCTAACTGCCCTCCGCCTCACCCTCCCTGCTCCTCCCAGTCATTCTAACTGCCCCTCCTCGCCTCACTCCCTGCTTCTCCCAGCCATTCTAACTGCCCTCCTCGCCTCACCTCACTCCCTGCTCCTTCCCAGTCATTCTAACTGCCCCTCCTCGCCTCACTCCTGCTTCTCCCCGCCTCAGCTCACTCCTAACTCCCGCCTCCTCCTCCTCCCTCACCTTTCCCGCTCCTCCTCTGCCTTAATAACTGCCCCTCCTCGCCTCACCTCACTCTCTGCTCCTACCAACTCATTCTAACTGCCCCTCCTCGCCTCACCTCACTCCCTGCCCTTCCCAGCTATTCTAACTGCCCCTCCTCGCCTCACCTCACTCCCTGCTCCTTCCCAGTCATTCTAACTGCCCCTCCTCGCCTCACTCCCTGCTTCTCCCCAGCCATTCTAACTGCCCCTCCTCGCCTCACCTCACTCCCTGCTCCTTCCCAGTCATTCTAACTGCCCCTCCTCGCCTCACCTCACTCCCTGCTCCTTCCAGTCATTCTAACTGCCCCTCCTCGCCTCACCTCACTCCCTGCTCCTTCCCAGTCATTCTAACTGCCCCTCCTCGCCTCACCTCACTCCCTGCTCCTTCCCAGTCATTCTAACTGCCCCTCCTCGCCTCACCTCACTCCCTGCTCCTTCCCAGTCATTCTAACTGCCCCTCCTCGCCTCACTCCCTGCTTCTTCCCAGTCATTCTAACTGCCCCTCCTCGCCTCACCTCACTCCCTGCTCCTTCCCAGTCATTCTAACTGCCCTCCTCGCCTCACCTCACTCCCTGCTCCTTCCCAGTCATTCTAACTGCCCCTCCTCGCCTCACCTCACTCCCTGCTCCTTCCCAGTCATTCTAACTGCCCCTCCTCGCCTCACCTCACTCCCTGCTCCTTCCCAGTCATTCTAACTGCCCCTCCTCGCCTCACCTCACTCCCTGCTCCTTCCCAGCCATTCTAACTGCCCCTCCTCGCCTCACCTCACTCCCTGCTCCTTCCCAGTCATTCTAACTGCCCCTCCTTGCCTCACCTCACTCCCTGCTCCTTCCCAGTCATTCTAACTGCCCCTCCTCGCCTCACCTCACTCCCTGCTCCTTCCCAGTCATTCTAACTGCCCTCCTCGCCTCGCCTCACTCCCGCTTCTCCCCAGCCATTCTAACTGCCCCTCCTCGCTCACCTCACTCCTGCTCCTTCCCAGCCATTCTAACTGCCCCTCCTCGCTCACTCCTCCTGCTCTCCAGTCATTTTAACTGCCTCCTCGCTCACCCTCCTGCTTCTCCAGTCATTCTAACTGCCCCTCCTTGCCTCACCTCACTCCCTGCTCCTTCCCAGTCATTCTAACTGCCCTCTCGCCTCGCCTCACCCCTGCTCCTTCCCAGTCATTCTAACTGCCCTTCCTTGCTCACCTCACTCCCTGCTCCTTTCCAGTCATTCTAACTGCCCCTCCTCGCCTCACCTCACTCCCTGCTTCTCCCTAGTCATTCTAACTGCCCCTCCTCGCCTCACCTCACTCCCTGCTCCTTCCCAGTCATTCTAACTCCCCCTCCTCGCCTCACCTCACTCCCTGCTCTTCCCAGTAACAGTTTACTAGAATTGTTTTGTTGCTTTAAACTATCTTTGTTTTTTGCCTCACTTAGTCCCACCTTAAGATAATTACCACACCTTACCTGTAATTAGTAATATCTAGTTAATTTATATAGTATTTAACTACCTCGTTAGACAATACAGGAGGGCCCCGCTTATACAGCAGGTTAGGTTCTGGGCTTCTTCTAGCTGTAAAGTGAATCATAGCGTTGTTGTTGTTATTGTTTTCCTTTTCTTATCTTTTTTCTTTCAAATGCATATAAAAGCCTGATAATGTGTTTGCACTATCATATATTAATGAGCGATATAGCTAAAAAAAATGTATATACAGTACACACGTTACTTAAAATATTTTCGTCCTTAGGTTATTGAGTGGTGAGTATATTGTAGCAAGTCTGAATAAGTGAAGAATGAGTATAATTTAAAACCGCTGTATTAGCGAAACACCGTAAAGCAAAACGCTGTAAAGCGGGGCCCGTTTGTAGCTGAAGGTATACTGAGGTTGTCAGGTGAGTGTGTAGGTGTGGTTGTCAGGTGAGTGTGTAGGTGTGGTTGTCAGGTGAGTGTGTAGGTGTGGTTGTCAGGTGAGTGTGTAGGTGTGGTTGTCAGGTGAGTGTGTAGGTGTGGTTGTCAGGTGAGTGTGTAGGTGTGGTTGTCAGGTGAGTGTGTAGATGTGGTTGTCAGGTGAGTGTGTAGGTGTGGTTGTCAGGTGAGTGTGTAGGTTTGGTTGTCAGGTGAGTGTGTAGGTGTGGTTGTCAGGTGAGTGTGTAGGTGTGGTTGTCAGGTGAGTGTGTAGGTGTGGTTGTCAGGTGAGTGGTGTACTGTCAGAATATCGCTGCCTCAGTCAGCTCTCAGACTGCCCTCTACCTGGAGGGTATTCCGGGGATCAACGCCCCCGCGGCCCGGTCCACGACCAGGCCTCCCGGTGGATCAGGGCCTGATCAACCAGGCTGTTACTGCTGGCTGCACGTAGTCTAACGTACGAACCACAGCCCGGTTGATCCGGTACTGACTTCAAGTATTTGTTCAGCTCCCTCTTGAAGGCAGCCAGAGGTCTATTGGTAATTCCCCTTATGGCTGGTGGGAGGCTGTTGAACAGTCTTGGGCCCGTAGAGGCAATGTTTATATATATATATATATATATATAAGCAGTGTAATATATGTTGGATCTCTTGTCACAAGGTCACCAGATATTTGAGAGCTCAGAGGAAAGGACAGGGTCTCATCATTTACTAAAATCATTTGTCTTATCCTTTTTTCTCTCCCTGGTCTGGTTTGCACTTCCTTCCTTACCTCTCACTATTGTTTTGATGTTTGTTGATTAATGTTATCCATGCAGTTAAGTTACCCTAGGTGCAGGTGTTAGTATCTTAAGTAGCGGTGATGGTCCACCTACCTGGTGGTGATAGAACTCAAATGTTGGTGAATGGGTGGGTTGTGTGATGAGTATGATGGGTAAAGAGATGGGGGTTAATAGTGTCCTCACTCACCGTCTTCTCTCTCTCTCCACAGCGGCCGCCATCTTCATCTATGTCATATTCTGGGGGTGCGGGTGGGGATGACGCCCGATCCCCAGGTTCTGGGGGCACTCCCGGGCCTCTCTCCCACCAACCCGCCTCCCAGCAATCAGCTGACAACACCAGCGAAGCAGGTGAGTCATTGTTGCATTTTCATTTGCAGGTGTTCAAGAGACAGGAATTCACGGACGGAGAATCGAGCCTCAACTTTTCCTTGCCCTTTAAGACATGTATTAATCCTTGCTCTTTAAGACATGTATTAAAATTCTCAAGAGTGACTACTCTAGAAACTACAAACAGGAGGTATACAAAACAACCACAGTGGGAGTTGAATGATAGCTCTAGGTCTTTCATGTTGCAGTCAACATTATCAAGAGCTTGCAATATTGCAGAAATGAGTAAGACGTCCCAGTAGATTCGTTCGGTGGAATCTGCTGGGACCTCATTTCTGCAACATTGCAAGCTCCTGATGTATTGTCTGCAACACGAAAGACCTAGAGCTATCACTCAACTCCCCCTGTGGTTGTTTTGGATATTGTATCACTTGTTAACGATTTTTGCATAGGAGGTATAGAAGGCAAGTTATTTGAGGAGAAAATGTCAACAGTGATTAGAGGAAACACTGATGTCATGTCTGTTATGTTATACCACTGTTGATATCTGTTAATGGGTCCTTGAACCCCCCCCCCCCCCGATCCCGACGCCCGGTCCCAGACCAGGGCCGCTAGATTGATAAGGATGCAAATTAATATATTTACAAGAACGTAAGAAAGGAGGAACACCGCAGCAGGCCTACTGGCCCGTGCGAGGCAGGTCCAAGTCAATGACCCAACCTAGTCAGGTCAGGTCACATCCACTAAAGGAAGGAGCACGGCATCAGACCTATTAGCACAAGCTAGTCAGGTCCAACTCACACCCACTCATGTATTTATCTAACCTATTTTCACTGTGGGATTATTTTCTTATTTGTAACCACGCTTTTTATCATGATTTCTTCCATAATGTGATAGACATTGTGATTTATGTGCCGCGTGTGTATGAATTATGTAAACACATAGTGCGTATGGAATGCTTGTGGGAGTTTATCTGTTCCTTAAATTGTTGATGTTTTGCCGGTGTTGTATTCAATACTCTCACACACACCACTATTACGATAAACACCACCATCAGTACTACCACCATTCCCATAACCACCACTACCCACTATACCTCACCATCGTTGTCACAAGCGCCCACTACTGGTTCTACTTACGCCCTAGTCTTCACGATCACCTACGCCCTATCTTGCAAATTGTGTAGGAGCAGTTAATTACGTGGGAATGTCGCCCCTGCAGCATTGCATGCGAGTTGATTACGTTGATTGAATTGTTGAAGGGAATTGGATCGCACTGCTAAGACTTGTCAACACAAGAGGTGGTACAATCGTCCGTATCCCTTGTCGAGACCACGACTTGAGCTTCGTTCCTCGTCACCGATGGCGGGAGTGTTGTGTGCTTACCTGTAGGGAAGGGCGTTAGGTGCATGCGGCTAAGGTAGGTGGTAATTAAGGAAAAGGGTGAATTAACAACGTCTTAGAGATTATGTGAGACCTGGTGGGTAATTCGGACGAAGAGTCCATAGACCCGGGGTAACGTGATATTTTGGGCGATATAGAACACGGGACTCGCAGTCTGGTCACCACTAATGTCACCACAACCACCAGTCAGTCATCACTACTACATATATTAAGTTTTTCATTGGACAAATGATGAAATTATGTTGTCCACTAGTGACCAATCGCAACTCCTTAGATAAAAAGATAAATTAGACACATGTGCAGTATTTACACAGCGGCTTCCTCTGTCCAGTACAGAAAAGTATGGATGAAGATCGGAAGGAGTTTGAGGTAATCAGTCCCTCAGCCTGGAGTCGATGTAATCAGTCCATCACCACTTCTTCGCAATATATAAGCCACTGCAGTATATAAGCACTTCGCATATGCGCGAAGAAGTGGCTTATATAGTGCAGACAGGTGAGGTGAAGCAGTCGTAGGAGGTGTCACCTTGGACAAATCCACATGTGGAAGTAGGTCATGCCTATAGGTTATACAAGCGTAGAATTCCGTGTATCCAGGTCCCAAGATGTTGCTGTGTCTTGCGGGATGTAAAACTGAACGAGCGCAGGATTTATAACACAGGCAAAGCATCGCGAACGAGAGGAACAAGCAAAAGATAATAATACTGTCAGAATGCGTATCGTCTTAGAGAATACAATATGGAAAATGTTGCAATAATCAGGAAAAGGATAGGGTGAATTATGTGAGAACCTTAAAAAAAAGAGAAGCAGCGCCAGTGATGGTATTGTTCAACTCACTCGTTCTACGACGACGTCTCGAATATTACGTACTCACAGCCTCATTTTAGTAGGAGAGTTGTTAGGTTAAGTTAGGCTAAGTTAGGTTAGGTTAGGTAAGGCAAGGTTAGGTTAGGTAAGGTAAGGTTAGGTTAGGTTAGGTTAGGTTAGGTTAGGTTAGGTAAGGCAAGGCAAGGCAAGGTAAGGGTAGGTTAGGTTAGGTAAGGTAACGCAAGGTTAGGTTAGGTTAGGAAAGGTTAGATTAGGTTAGGTTAGGTTAGGTAAGGTAACGCAAGGTTAGGTTAGGTTAGGAAAGGTTAGATTAGGTTAGGTTAGTTTCGCTTAGGTTAGGTAATGTTTGTCAGGAAACAGGACAAGTGTTTCCTGACGCGGGTCTTAGTTATATGATGACCCGGAGCTGGAGCTTGTGGTCATCTGACCGAGGTGGCAGCACAGCTGGAAAATGTATAGAGGTGGTTTACCGTTCACATATAATTAATAAAACTTCGAAACTATTGGGAATGTCTCGAAGCATTTTGAATGTACTATGGTGAGCGAAGAGATACTTAATAATATATACCTGGAAAATACAGGAGGACCAGCTTCCAAATCTGCACATTACCGTAACTTACTGGATTGAGAGATGGACCCAGTTTTACTGGGTTACCATGGGCACAATAGGATACCTTACCTTTACCTTTGGTATACCTTTGAAGTTTCGAGAGTTTCACTACTCTCGGAGCCCGGCCATGGTCCAGGCTCGTCTGGTGCTTGCCTGGTCAACCAGGCTGAACACTTTATCAACACCCCTGATTAAAGACTTCAATCTTTTTCCACCAAATATCAGAAATTTGTTGCTAGAACAAATGGAGAAGTTCCCAATTGGAAACTAGAAATATCCTAGCAGGTTATATTGAATCAGGTCATCTAGCAAAAGTCCTGGTCTGGGACGGTGACCCTGAAATCCAGTAAAAGTAACCTACAGGTACGATCCGCAGGCAGCAACAGCCTAGCTGATCACCACTCCAGCACTGTAGTCACTATAATCTTGCACTGTAAGTATAGTGTAGATAGTGTCATCATTACAGTTTCTGCACTCGCCTATTTGTGGTTGCAGGGGTCGATTCACGTCTAGGCTGGCCAAAGATTTATTGGGTTGCAAGCCTATCTACTACACGAGGGTCATTAAGACTATGTAACGTGTTCACTACCCGTCAAGAAGACTGTTAAAATAGTGATTATATCGCTGTTGACTGTCTAAAAATTCTAGTAAGTGGAGTGGGGAGGGTAGGAAGAGGAATGGGGAGGGTAGGAAGTGGAGTGGGGAGGGTAGGAAGTGGAGTGGGGAGGGTAGGAAGAGGAATGGGAAGGGTAGGAAGTGGAGTGGGGAGGGTAGGAAATGGAGTGGGAAGGGTAGTAAGTGGAGTGGGGAGGGTAAGAAGTGGAGTGAGGAAGTTAGGAAGTGGAGTGGGGAGGATAAGAAGTGGAGTAGGAGGGTAGGAAATGGAGTGGAGAGGGTAGTAAGGGGAGTGGGGAGGGTAAGAAGTGGAGTGAGGAAGCTAGGAAGCGGAGTGGGAGGATAAGAAGTGGAGTAGGAGGGTAGGAAATGGAGTGGGTAGGGTAGGGTGGAAACTGAAAGGGAAGTACTGGGAAACTGAGAGGGAAGTACTGGAAGAAACTGAGAGGGAAGTACTGGAGGAAACTGAGAGGGAAGTACTGGAGGAAACTGAGAGGGAAGTACTGGAGGAAACTGAGAGGGAAGTACTGGAGGAAACTGAGAGGGAAGTACTAGAGGAAACTGAGAGGGAAGTACTGGAGGAAACTGAGAGGGAAGTACTGGAGGAAACTGAGAGGGAAGTACTGGAGAAACAGAGGGAAGTACTGGAGGAAACTGAGAGGGAAGTACTGGAGGAAACTGAGAGGAAGTACTGGAGGAAACAGAGGGAAGTACTGGAGGAAACTGAGAGGGAAGTACTGGAGGAAAGGTTAATATAAGAGAATATGGAGGGTCATTACTTGCATATTTACCTGTAACCAGTCTGAGGGATTCTCCCCTTGCATCCCAAGCTTCCCTTAGAAAAGGGACGTGGGGAAGGTGAATGGGGAGGGAGGGAGATATTGTACGTTCTCCAGGTGAAGACCCAGTGGCAGATGTCACCAGGATGTCAGCGGATGTCACCAGGATGTCAGCGGATGTCACCAGGGTTGTGTTATCTCCTCTCAGATCCCGAGTGTCAGGGTTAACCTTCCTTCTCTCTCATTGTTCCTCATCTTTGCAACGAAATCCATGTCAGTCCGCTACGGTGTTATGCTCCCCCTGACTCTAAGGACCATCCCTGCCTGCTGCAACGTGGGATCCTCAGCCTTGTGCCTCAGAGGGTTTAGCGCACTGTGGACCTCGTTGAAGCTCTTATTGCAGTGGTGTTAATGATGGTTGGGAAAAATAATAAAGCTTAATTGCTTGTCTGTGGAGCTTTGGTGGCGGGCGTACACAAAGGTGGGCGTGGGTGCCCCCCACCGCGCCCATTCAGCAGTGCCGCCCAGGGCATGTAGAATGGAGTGGGCGGCCACCGGTCACAGTACCGTGGCGATGAGGTCACCAGCTAGAGTACCGTGGCGAGGTCACCAGTCTCGGTACCGTGCCTGAGCAGTACAGTGAGGGACAAGGAGGGCGTGGCTCTGAGGGGTTAGTTGGAGGGGGCGTGGCTCTGAGGGGTTAGTTGGAGGGGGCGTGGCTCTGAGGGGTTGGTTGGAAGGGGGCGTGGCTCTGAGGGGTTGGTTGGAAGGGGGCGTGGCTCTGAGGGGTTAGTTGGAGGGGCGTGGCTCTAAGGGGTTAGTTGGAGGGCGTGGCTCTGAGGGGTTAGTTGTAGGGGGCGTGGCTCTGAGGGGTTAATTGGTGGGGCGTGGCTCTGAGGGGTTGGTTGGAAGGGGCGTGGCTCTGAGGGGTTGGTTGGAAGGGGGCGTGGCTCTGAGGGGTTGGTTGGAAGGGAGCGTGGCTATGAGAAGTTGGTTGGAAGGGGGCGTGGCTCAGAGGGGTTGGTTGGAAGGGAGCGTGGCTCTGGGGGGTTGGTTGGAAGGGAGTGTGGCTCTAAGGGGTTGGTTGGAAGGGGGCGTGGCTCTTGAGGGGTAGGCGGGGCGGGGCGGGTGTCGGGAACAATACAGATATATAAAGAGTGCAGTTATGCTTCTTCTTAGATGAGGGGACACAAGGAAAAAACAGCTGTGGTTGGCCCAGACCTCATGTCCCCTCTTCCCCTCCCTTCCCCTCTTCCCTTTTCCCCCTCCCTCCTTCCCCCACAAGTATGCGGCGCCACAACACAACATTAATTTCACCAACACGTTGAAAATAAGTCTGGTGACTTCAAGAAGTGTACAATCTCTGTGTATCTTTGGACGAGGTGAGGGAGGGAGAGGTAAGGGAGGGCCACTGAGGTACGGCAGGTGTGACCCACCTGTTTGGCACTGGTGCCAAAACATGCGGCGCATCTCCACATTCCTTTGACACAAAATATCCACATCAAGGGCTTATCTGGCGTCGCAGGTAATAAATAATAGTGTCCTCGTCGGGGCTAAATGACATTTTAACTTCCTACAGACACCTTTAGATGTGTTTTAAAATTATCTTCATGACGCTGGCAACTTGAGTGTGGTCGTGGACCTTGCTAGTTCCGGAACATTTGTCTTAGCGACACCGCAGTGCCACACCCGACACCAGCTGATGAACCCGGTTAATGAACCCGGCCTACTCGACACGGCTGGTGGACCCGACTCAGTGAACCCGGCTGGTAGTGGCTGTAACCTTCACTGGTGTATTGTGTTACTGATGGTGACTGGGTCTGTAGTGTGTGTGATTACCTGTATGTAGCTACAGCAGCAGAGCTGTACTCGTATTAAGTATTTATATATCTCCAGTCTCTCTCTCTCTCTCTCTCTCTCTCTCTCTCTCTCTCTCTCTCTCTCTCTCTCTCTCTCTCTCTCTCTCTCTCTCTCTCTCTCTCTCTCTCTCTCTTCTCTTTACACAGGGTTTGACAAGGTTAGGTTAAGGATTCCTAACTTTATTGACAAGCTAAGAACTGTTACCTACATCAGCTCTCTCTCTCTCTCTCTCTCTCTCTCTCTCTCTCTCTCTCTCTCTCTCTCTCTCTCTCTCTCTCTCTCTCTCTCTCTCTCTCTCTCTCTTTTTCACAGGGTTTGACAAGGTTAGGTTAAGGATTCCTAACTTTATTGACAAGCTAAGAACTGTTACCTACATCAGTTCTCTCTCTCTCTCTCTCTCTCTCTCTTTACACAGGGTTTGACAAGGTTAGGTTAAGGATTCCTAACTTTATTGACAAGCTAAGAACAGACATATCATGGGAATCAGACATGAGCACCCTAAATCCCCACCAGTGCCTAGAGAAGCTGAATACAGAAGCATACAAGGTATGTATGAAACACGTACCATTGAGGAAACCCCGAAGAAGATCAGATATAGAGAGAGAGCGTAGGAGATGGTACAGGAGAAGAAAACGGGTTACTGAATTGCTGAAAAACACAGTTATGTTGGAACAGAAGAGAGATAGCCTTAACCGAGAGATCACGGAATTAGAGCAAAAACTTAAGATGTCATACCTGACAGAAGAAGTACAAAGGGAACAAAGAGCCATACAGGATATTGCAAGAAACCCAAAATATTTCTACTCCTATGCAAAATCCAAGCTAAGAACTACCTGTAGAATTGGACCATTATTGAGAGGAGATTCGTATACGGACGATGAACAGGAAATGAGTGAAATTCTAAAAGAACAGTATGAGTCAGTGTTCAGCAACCCACTAAATGACAGCAAGGTAGAAAATGCAGAAATATTTTTCACTCCAGCAGAAGGCTGCGCAGACCACCTAACCGACATTAGTACAAATCCCATAGATTTCGAAAAGAAATGGCCAACATGCCCACTCACTCAGCACCTGGACCAGATTCATGGAATGCTTTATTTATAAAGCAGTGCAAAGTACCATTAGCAAGAGCCCTTAGTATTCTGTGGAGAAAGAGCTTAGATCTAGGTGAAATTCCAGAGGCCTTAAAGAGTGCAGACATAGCTCCTTTGCATAAGGGAGGTAGTAGAGCACTAGCTAAAAATTACAGACCAGTAGCCCTCACTTCTCACATCATAAAAATCTTTGAAAGAGTGATGAGACGGCAGATTACAAAGTTCATGGACCAGCACAACCAACATAACCCGAACCAGCATGGCTTTAGAGCGGGTCGATCATGCCTGTCACAGCTGCTGAACCATTATGACAGAATTACGGAGGCATTGGAGGACGACCAAAACGCAGATGTGATTTACACAGATTTTGCAAAGGCGTTTGACAAATGCGATCATGGAGTGATAGCGCACAAAATGAGGGCCATAGGCATTATGGGGAAGGTAGGCAGATGGATTTTTGAGTTCCTAACACAAAGAACACAAAAAGTAGTAGTGAACAGGGCAAGATCCAGCATCAGCGAGGTCAAAGCTCAGTGCCCCAAGGCACTGTCCTGGCACCTCTGCTGTTTCTCATCCTCATAGCAGACATAGATAAAAACACCCAGCACACTTTTGTA
>WNWK01000601.1:255000-428865 GCA_009830355.1 Cherax destructor | reverse complement strand
AACCCAAAAGTCAGTGTGACTTTTTTCCCATTGGGTTTGAGGAGAACCCTAGTAGGGGCCAGTAGGCCTGCTGCAGTGTTCCTCCTTTCTTTTAATTATGCTTATGTATACCTGTACCTAAATAAACTTAGAAACTCTAGTAGGGGAAGGGTAAGTGGGGTTTTTAGTAGTGGAGTGGTATCTACTGCATTATGTTGCATTATTTGCACGTGTGTAATTTTAGTTAACAAGGACTACAATTGAAATAAGTCAGACATTTTGGGGGTTGTCCTAGGTTATTTACAATTACACATATTTTTGTTAATGGGGTTTGGGTTAGTAAGTTTATTCAGGTATACACAAATACTTTTACATAGATTATCATACATAGCAGCATATGTGTAGAGAACCCAGGATAACCCAAAAAGTCAGTGTGACTTATTTCCATTGGGTTTGAGGAGAACCTTCCTAGTATGGGCCAGTAGGCCTGCTGCAGTGTTCCTCCTTTCTTATGTAATTATGCTTATGTATACCTGTACCTAAATAAACTTAGAAACTCTAGTAGGGTAAGGAGTAAGTGGGTTTGTAGTAGTGGAGTAAGGTATCTACTGGTGGGTGGACTGGCCTGGTTTTTCCCCCCAGTCCGACTCCCAGAGAGGCATCAGTAGTGTGTCGCGCTCTGCAGAGGGAGGAGGCTGCGCCCTGTAATAACGCTGCCAGTTATATTATTGTTGCTTCTGCTGCTTCCTTTGGCCTTTTAGCCAGTGTTTGTCAGCTGTTGCTGCTCTCGTGTGCTCGTGATTGTGCTTTTGTAAACTCGTGACGCGGAAAGTTCGCAGTTCTGGACGCCATGACGCTACAGGAGTTTGGTGAGTTGTTGTTGGTTTATTTAACAAAGTTTTTGACAGTATTTTCATATAAAAACAAACTTTACAGCATTGGTTTTAATATTTATATTAATGTTAAAAATTGAGCGCTACATTAGGTCTAGCAGCTCAGAAAAAGAAAAAGCTATTTACTTAATTGGGTTATCCTAGGCTAAATATACATTAGGTACTTTTTATGTGCCTATAACATGACTAAACGTTTTTGTATGATGTGCCAATAGCCTATTATAATGTTTGTATCTATACTATGATTATTTACACAAGCCCTTATACCTGTCAGTTCTTACGTCTGTGAAACCTTTCTATTATTAAGCTACTCACATTATTTTTACGAATGACACTATGAGTTTCTTCCCCACAACTATTTCTTGTATGTTTTGAAAAAAAAATGAATATCCAATTTGAATTCATTGTTTAAAGTTCAGTCTTCACTTCATATTTTAGACTAACCTAGCCTAACCCCTTCCCTCCCCCCTTTCAATTTTCGTCTTTCGAAGTTCTATTAACTATCTAAATGAAGCATTTTAACTGATATATAGTTTTGTGTAACCACCCAACTTCTCTAATTTATACTTCTTGATAATAATCCAGGAAATCTATTACCCATATTACGAATTTCTTCTAACTAGTTGTTTTTTTCTCGTTCAGTTCAATTTGTTTTTCCCCCCTTCATTATTATTGACAGTACGCTGTTAATAGTGCCACGGTTATTTTCTTTCCTTGGAATTAAGACTACGTACGTCTCTCTCTGGCTAAAACACTTCCGTATCCTGGAGGTCCTTGGTGTCCTCAGATGAGAGGGTCAGTTTTTTCTTGAGATTGTGTTAATTTTAATATAAAATTGCATCATCCTTGTTAGTTTCCTGTATACCTTAAAGGTTAATCTGTCGTCGCCGATGTGTAGAACATCTAAGAGTGGGAGCTGTTAATTTCCTCGGTGATGGTTAGCTTGATGGTTGTCTCCACACTTGATAATGCCCGTGTGAATGTTCTATTTTTTATGAAAAAAAAAATGACTATACTTAGCGTATCCATGTTATGTTGTCGGGGATGGCAGGTGTATTTTCTTTTGCCTCGAGTGTTCCATATAGAGGCTGTGCTGAGTTGTGCTGAGAGACAGAGCGATGTTTTGGTCATCTCAAAACATCGTATCTCTGTTATCTGTAGTTGAAGCTGGGTAAAGACAGGTCTAAGGTTGTGATGTTATGAATAGTTTAGAAAACCGACAAGTTGAAGAATTAAAACACTTATGCAACATATGGGAATTTTTATTGAAGAAACGTTTCGCCACAGTGGCTTCATCAGTCCAATACAAAGCAGGAAGGTATAAGGAGAGGAGGAGTTTGAGGTTGTGATGTTGCTCCAACCCTGTCATTCATTTGATGGACTTGGAATGTATGCTTTATAATTTCAATGTGTAACTCCAGTGTGCTTACCTCCCGTTATCTGTTGGGCTAGAGGAGAAGGGTCCATCTGCTTTTAAGTGTTGGCCTTATCATGTCTGCTATCAAAGCATGCCTATCTATGATTTTTACAAATCTGCTCCCTAAGGCAGATATTACTGGTCTAATTCATATGTATGTACGTATGTGGTTACGGTTAGTTGAGGTGACAAAGTTTTTAATAGATCCAGGAATGTCAGTAGAGTCTTGAGAACTGGGAAGGGCCCGAGTGAAGATAATTATTCGTGTTGGTTGAAGTAATTACGATTAAGTCACCGATATAGTTAGGGTGATAGTTTCGGGGCACTGCTTTGCAGTGACGGCCTCTGTGGAGGGCAAGATAACGAAGAGTATTTTAACATCGAAAGTAGGTTAAGTGTTCTTGATTTTATACTTTTACTCAGTTTATGAGGTCACCAGAGTGCCTTAGATGTGTGGCTTTTGGTACCTAGTACTTCTGATAGGTCTTTTACGAGTGTCCTTGCTAGTTAGTGAAGAGCACTTCAGATATCTGAGTAATGCCTCTCACTTTCATTGTGTTCCCATTTAGCCAGAACAAAAAAAGTTGTGACGATTGGACTTTTATAGGTGCTCCAACGATATAATTTCATCCTCCACGAAGCTGGAATTCAACATCATTGTGGTATACAAGTGGTGGACAGGCATAAACAAAGGCGCTATATAATGTACTAAGAATATGTAATCAAGAAAGAACTCGAAATAACGCATTTAAATTTAGATAAGGAAAGGACTAATTCGAGAATGAAGTTAGCGAGTACTCAGGACATATCTGCCAAAGTAGGGTCGTAGACGAATATTTTAATGAGAAGGGTTGGACATGATTAGGACGTGCCTATCATGAGGTATTGAAGCTAACTTCTTAAGCACCTTTTGGATTCAGTAAGTTGGACAAATATGTGGGTAGGATTTGTTGGATTTGATAAGCATCTGTTTAGTAAGGACCAGCAAGTCTGCTGAAATTCTCTTTACATAAGAACATAAGAAAGGAGGAACACTGCAGCAGGCCTGTTGGCCCATACTAGGCAGGTCCTTCACAATCCATCCCACTAACAGAATAATTGCCCATTGTTATTTTTCTTTTAAACTTCTGTAAGAATATTTTTGTCTCGATTATTATGAACCAGTCTTTTATATATATATTTATATATATATATATATATATATATATATATATATATATATATATATATATATATATATATAAATAATACGCATCGTATTGACGATGACAAAATTTATTTCTACAAGTACATAAAACAACTTATATAGACGTCAATGCAGAGCATTCCGAGCAACTTAGGTTAATTTTGTCTCCAGGATGAAACTAACACTAGTCGGGTAACACCCAGGTACCTACTTACTGCTAGGTGAACGGGGACAGCATGTGCCTTTACCTTTGATATACCTTTGAAGAGTTTCGAGTTTCATTACGCTCGGAGCCCGGCCATGGGCCAGGCTCGTCTGGTGCTTTCCTGGTCAACCAGGCACCTGGTGAAGATACTTGTCCAGTTTCCTCTTGAAGGCTTCTACACTTGTTCCAGCCGTGTTTCTGATATCTTCTGGTAAGATGTTGAATAATCTGGGACCCCGGATGTTGATAGTGTTCCCTTGTCCCCCACCGTCGTCTACCATAGTGACTTTCATGCTTATTTTAGTGGCATCTGCAAATGATACAAAAGTGTGACTGGTGTTTTTATCTATGTGTCGTAAGGAAACACGGCCAATGTTTCCACCCGTACCGGGGATCGAATCACAGACCTCAGTGTGTGAGCTGAGTGCGCTACTAACCAAGGTACGGGTAAGTAAGTAAGTAAGTAAGTTTATTCAGGTATACACAAATACATTTACATACATTATCATACATAGCAGCATATGTGTAGAGAACCTAGGATAACCCAAAAAGTCAGACAGAGTGACTTATTTCCATTGGGGTGCTAAATCTGTTTTTACATTTTCTGTTTACCATTGTCGTAAAAATTACAATTCAACCCCACCCCCACCCCTCCCACCCGAAAATAAACTTTAAATTCCTTTCCGATACTTCATTTTCCTTAAACAGAAAACGAGAATTCCCGTTTTATGGGGAATACTTTACAATTTTTTTCTTTGAAGTTTTTAATGGAAAGTTTTCTTTGGAACATAACATTGGGGTGAGACACTAACATTGAAAACTTTCATTTTGTAGACCACCCTAAAATGTATAGGAGAGAAAAAATATGAAGCAGTTTTTATCGAAATTAGATAGGTCCCCGCAACCCAGTCTCAGACCAGGAATCCTCAGTCAGACAGTAAACATTATAAGGATAGAGAAACACTGGGAAGTAAAATCTGTCTTAACGTAAGCAGATCTTTATAGGGTTTACAACAGTAACACTTAAATAATACATCCACCCCCACCCCTATCCTATGGGAAAAGATACGCGGGAAAAAAATACCTGGAAGAGGTTCCAAGAGGAAAGAAATGGATGGAGAAATAAAATGGTGGTGGAGGTTGTTGCAGGTTTTTCAGCCTGGTCGATCAGGCCAGCAATCGGAAAGCCTAGTCTGGGAGCGGGGGGCGGTGACCCCCAGAAGCGGCCACAGGTAACCTGTAAACACTTGAAGGCAGAATAATCTTAGCAATTATTGGTAATATTGCTTCCATATATGATTGGTGAGAGAACTGCTGTAAGAGTGGCTAGAGGAGCTTTTGGATCACTGGTAATAAGGAGATTGTGGGTGAGACAGCTTGTGATATAGTCATTGGTATAGATATGTGAGGAAAAAGAAAGGAGCATTGGCCTTTACCACTAATTTATTTTCATCGGTCTCGTTCACAAGTTCCATCCACAACATGCTTCCTCCTCCCGATGCCTTGTTGGCAAGCACAAATTTTTGATTATGCTACAACTATCGCTGGCTAAAGAAGGCGGGGGCTAGGAGCTATGAATTTACGCTTGCGAACAACTGGTGGAGGCAAGTGCTACAGTTATAAGACTAGGTATGATCAGACCTTTGGAGGCCAGGAGCTTCGACTACCATCGTAAATACAATACAATGGAGCATTCACCTACCCCAAGAGCGAGACCCAGTAGCCTGGCAGTGTGGTGAATGTAATTTTGTCAATAAAAAAGTATATATGGGGATAAAATTTCAGGTCAGCAACAAGGCTCCTTCCATTAAGAGCGTAACACTGTGTTTGGTCTCTTAACAAATTAATGTCTCCCTCTTCTAGTAGTGTCAACAAACTAGTTTTCCATGAGAATTTTACCAAGATTTTTCACGAAGGATGGCTCTGACTAATAATGCTGATGTTTTTCTTTGACAAAGGTACATTGTTCAAACAGTTATTTAAGTTAACGCTTGAGAGAAAGAGCGGTTCTTCTGGTTTATTACTGCGCTTTACATCAAGCTACACTTTTGTTACAATCCACAAACCTTGTTTAGTTTGCCAGTTTTCCTTGGCCTGAGTGTGATGGCGGGGCGAGGGAGCGGCAGCTCCCCCCGTTCTTCCTCCCCCTTGTCGGGCTGAGGAGGGGAAGACAGCAGGGGTCAGCCCTAGGACCACTCGGCTCACAACTATAAGGCTTAAACACCAACCCGATGGAACATGTGCGAACGTTCTCACATCTTCTGTCCCTGCTAACTTGGCAGTGAAAGTAGGTATCTTGAGCGTTAACCAACTGTTGTGGGGTCACATCTTAGAAAAAAAAAAAAAAAAAAAAAAAAAAAAATATGCTGGTTTCCTACAAGTAAGGACTAGGCAGGCAGATAGATGACTAGGTCTGGTAGGCAAACGGTCGACGGTATGTAAAAGAGGATAGAATCGACAACATCCCAATTAACGTCGATGTTAGGAGTATCTGCTTCCTGCCTCCCTCACTACTTGCACCCGAGGCTCATAACTACTCCCTCCAACATTCGTACAGCACCACCACTCCTCACCATCCACTACCTGCCTGGAGTCTACCTAAAGGGCATTCCGGGGATCGACGTCCCCGCGGCCCAGTCTGTGACGAGGCCTCCCGGTGGATCAGGGCCTGATCAACGAGGCTGTTACTGCTGGCTGCACGTAGTCCAACGTACGAACCACAGCCCGGCTGATCTGGCACTGACTTTAGGTATCTGTCCAGCTCCCTCTTGAAGATAACCAGAGGCCTACTGGTAATGCCCCTTATGGCTGGTGGGAGGCTGTTGAACAGTCTTGGGCGCCGGACACTTATTGTGTTCTCTCTTAGTGTACAAGTGGCGCCCCTACTCTTCACTGGGGGTACGTTGCACCGTCTGCCAAGTCTATTGCTTTCGTATGGCGTGATTTCTGTGTGCATACATCTTTCCCCAACACTAACGCCACCTTCTCCTCCCTGCCTTCCTCCCCTTAATTAAAGCTAGATGTTAAACACTCGCCGACGGGGAACTAATAAATATTAATATGAGAAACGTCAGAGGAGCTGAATACAAGTGGAACACCTCAAGGACCGTGCCTCGTCTCCTTTATCATGTGTAATACACATACGATTTCTTTACTAACGATAACAATGAGATAACCTTGATACTTTTATTTGTCTTTGATATGAAGCCAAGAACTTCATTAGTTTTATTTCAGACACTGGTGCAGGACTCTCAGCAATGGATTCAGGTTGGTAAAACTGACTTATAGAGAATATAGGAAAGCACTGGTTTGGTAATTGCTATGGATGAGTGGAACATTCTCCAGAGTAGCGCAGTTGAAGCGAGATGCTTTAAAAATAGGTTGGACATGTACTGCAGTTTTCCTTATGTTCTTAAGAGTGCTGGTTAGTTGCTATTTAGTCTTGGTTTGCAGGTGAAATTTCATATTTCCTGGTCCCCATCTTAGACCACTTCAGTGAGGATGAGACCGAGGAAAGTGAATTTGTGGAGGAACATTCAGTGTTTATCTATCACTCGCTCGCTCGCATGTTTTACAGTATTTGTCTATCATTCGTATGTTTTACGATATTTGTCTATCACTCTCCCTCTCCCGTGTATATTGTACGTTCCTTTCTCAGCCACAATCTCAGGCTATATCAGCCACAATCTTATCAACAGTGTTCCATCAATTTCTCTCAACACACAACAGTTTTCTCACTTTTATCTTCGAGCAGTTCTCTCACTAGACTCTTATAGCTGCAATATTACCAATGATATTTCAGATTATTCTGTGGTTTCCTTAGTCTCCTCTCAAGTGTTCAGAGAACCTTTCACGTACAGTCCCCAGCAGCTTTCTCTCCTCTTTCTATTTCTTTTCCAGCATATTTTTCCCCTCGTAGGATAATGAGTTGGGTGGATGTAGTATTAACGTGTTGCGGTAAATGTTTTGCACTCTTGACGGGATATGCAAGAGTATGGGTAAACTTGCAAAGTTCTTCTTACATTGGCATATGGTTTACATTTCCTCTCCGTGTTTCTTATTTGTTCTTGTAATGCTAAAGTTTCAGTTTAGGATTCCAGATCTGAGATCAGGTAGCAGGGCCGTATCCAATTTAGATAGCTGCGTCATGTATCTTTTTTTTTATTTTTACAAGCTTAGGTTAAAGCTTCGTAACTTTATTTAAAAGCTAAAAGCTGTTACCTACATCAGCTCTTTTTGTATTTATTATTATTTATCATTTATTATTACAAGGAAAAACAAGGCACAGGTCTGCCCACCAGTTTGGAGTGTGAATAAGGGTGTGATTGAGATTGGGGCGCCTCTTCGTCTCTGGCCAGCACTGATGGAAGTGTATTATGCTCTAGCTTTGACAGGGCTTCTTCCTTACCCTTCATCTTGTCTCGTGTTCTACTTCCTATCTCTATCGTCCGTCCTTCCTTTCTGTACTCCACCCCCCCCCCCACCTCGTTTGTGTTTACCTTGCTTCCTGCGTGTTCTCGTA
Source organism: Cherax destructor (assembly GCA_009830355.1). Lineage (NCBI taxonomy): Eukaryota > Metazoa > Arthropoda > Malacostraca > Decapoda > Parastacidae > Cherax > Cherax destructor. Next base: position 420,663 of record WNWK01000601.1, on the reverse strand, counting down.
TTTTCCCCTTTATTACTCTTTTTTTTTTTTTCCTCTGATGCTCCCTACTTTCATCAGGCTTGATCTCTCATCCCATCCCTTCCCACTTGTTCCTTCTCTTCTCCCCTCTACGTACCTTTCATTACCCATTACTCTCGCATTCTCTCTTCCCTACCCCGTCATCTCATACTCTATCATTCCTACTTTCCTGCCCTTTCATCCCTTCTCCCCCCATCTCTTCATATTTACCCTCATCTGTTCTTTGTCCTTGTGTTTCATCCTTGTAAGTCTCTATTTCTTATAACTTCGTTTTTGTTTGTAAAAGTCTGCTTTTTATGTATATTGATCTGGATGCGCTGCTGATTTTTCGAGTGGTGTCTTTTGAGTTGTAGGTGAGGGTGGGAAGGGGACGTCTGCTCTGGGAGACTTGTAACACTGGGTTCAAAGGATGCCTGTAACGCAAGATTCGAAGGAGGCTTGTAACACTGGGGTTAAGGGAGGCTTGTAACTGGGTTCAAGGGAGGCTTGTAACGCTAGGTATCACAACCGCTCTTTCTAGTTAGGTTTAGCTCTTGGGCTTTCTCAGTATCTCTCTCACTTTCTAACTAGTTATGGGTTCTCTGAATTATCTTACTTGCCCCTTTTCAGACAGCTATAGCTCTTGGGCTCTCAACGTCTCTACCTTACCACCTTAGCAATATATATATATTATATTTAAAGGGTTAAAATACCTAGCTTCGGTAAGCCAGCGGAAACTTGATTACAGATAAGGGTTGCTTAGGCAACCCTTGACTCGGTGTTGTATATCTCTGGGTTAAGCATCCGCTGGCTTGCCATTGCTGGGTATCAGTGGTTATTAAGCATCTCCGGACTTGCTGGTGTTTAATCATTTAACTAGGCATGTGACAGACCTGCCAGGAGACAATTGTCATTCCTGATGAATAAAACAGCACCAGAGTCTGCCAATGGACACTAGTTTTGAATGGCGTAAAATTGCAAAACATTACAAGTCAGTGTACATGCTGCCTGATTGATTTAGCTTTTCAGTAAGCAGTAAAGGTACACACTGATAAGAAAACAAATATTAGCAAAAATACCTTGATTGAATTCACGCCAGCTGTGGATTTGACAGCTAAAGAGATGTATATAATGGGGCCTAGTGGCTGGACAAACTGGACCTGTGTTTTTTTGCGCTATCGCATATAGGGTCTGTATAGGCCGCTTAACATAAATTAACTAATGATAGTGTCATTGATTCTCACCAGGACGCTTTGTGAGAATCTTCATCTACCTGGTGACTATAGTGTGAGCTGACGAAAGATTAGTTTATGTATTGCCAGGTGACGCTGGGAGCACTTTAAGGCTTTTGTTGCGAGTTAACAAATGGGTAATGAGATTTTATTGACAGCTCTGCGTCCTTTGGTATATAGTGTGTGCGCGCGAAGACGCAAAAGGTGTCGTGGCTGGCGACCAGGAAACTGGTCAAGCTTGGTGGGGCAGTAAAAACGTAGTAAGATGCAGGACAGTGCCAAGTGGGGATATAAACATGATGCGGTTTTTATTAGGGGTGTGCCAAAGTGTCGGTATCTTGGGTATCAGTAGGTATCGGCTGATTTTGATATCGGTAGGTATCGGCTGATTTTTATATCGGTAGGTATCGGCTGATTTTGATATCGGTAGGTATCGGCTGATTGATATCGGTAGATATCGGCTGATTTTGTTATCGGTAGGTATTGGCTAATTTTGACGGTATCAGGTAATTTTGATAGCGGTATTGACAAAAAATGGTATCGTTCCATCACCAGTTTTTATTGTGTGGCTAGCCTGATTTCGATAGTATTTTCAAAGTTAGAGTAAGACGTATTTTGCTAACACACCCATTACAAGGGATGGTTTTCCTATGTTTTCAGGTGAGGTAGTGAAATTTGTCATACAGTAGAGAGGAAATAAGCGAGATAAGAGTTAAGGGTATCTAGAGTAGCAGGAAGTACCATACACACACAACCCGCACATATAAAAAAGAGAGGAAGTACCATATTAAGGTGCGTGAGGGTGAGTGACAGTGTCAGTGACGCTCCAGGATGTTATCACTCTTGTAGTGACTCACCTGATGTGATAACTTATCAGGTACCTGCTGGCTGACGTAGCTTTATCTTGTGTGATCAAAGTGACCTCGTTAGCACATATTTTAGTTACATAGAGGTACGCAGTTTACACTTGTCAAACGAAGTGCAGTGTTGTGAGTACACACCGCTTCCAGCTTAGGCCGGTAAGTGACTTGGACCTGCCTAGCTTAGGTCAGTAGGCCTGCTGCAGTGCTATTTTTTATGTATTAATATTGGTAGAATTACCGACAATATGTTAAGTAAAAGGACACAAATGTCACATTAGTTGCATTTTTTTATGTATTAATATATGAGTGGGTGTGAGTTGGACCTGACTAGATTGGGTCATTAGGCCTGCTGCAATGGTTCTTTTTTATGTTCTATGTTGAGATTTACAAATAGACACTTCAAGTACAGTTTCTGCATGCTAGTGAAGAGTTCTTGGGCCCCCCAAAATTGGAGCAACTCTCCCAATAGAACAAATTTAATTACCTCCCATTCTACAGGTGCTGTTTGACCCCTACTGTTCATAATAACATACACGGTTGACCTGTTATACACAGGACACGCACCGTTATCCTGGGTCAAAATAATTATTATTTTTGAAGGTATCGCTTTAGGGTTCACACTTTCATGAATATTAAAGAGCATTTTTCCGTGTGAATTCATCAACTGGTAATTAGGTTCTGAAAGTTATGGCTTGGATATGCTGGGAACGTATATTTGTGTTGGAGTGACGATAATGATTAGCCAATATCCACACATTGTTGATAAATGAAACTAGAGTGCCGTTTAGGAAATTTTAACTTTGGCAGTAGGTTGCAGAAAGCCAATCTTGTAAATCTTTACAAAGAGGATTCGGATACATTGAGTACATGGAGTGATAGATGATGGAATTTAAGAACATAAGAAAGGATGAATTTACTGTAGATAAAAACCATGTAATAGAAATGGGAGAAAGTGAAATCAGGCCACATGAAGTAATATTAAAATGGTATACAGTACCCATAAGTTGGTAAGTAAGACACGTGTGCAGCAGTTAGGTGTCTTTATTTCAAACGTTTCACCTACACAGTAGGCTTCTTCAGTCGAGTACAGCAAGGTTGGTAGAGGTAGTAGAGGTGTGACGATGTAATCAGTCCATCACTCTTGAAGACGTAGTTTAGAAGTGGTCAGTCCCTCGGCCTGGAGAAGTTTTTGTTCCAGTCTGAAACATTGTAAAGAACACCGCAGAAGGACTACTGGCCCATACAAGGCAGGTCCTTATTAGAACCACTGCTACCCAAGAATTTACTCCCGTACCCACGACGCCAATCTCACTCAGACCCTCCCACTCATATATTTGTTCAATCACTTTTTAAAGCTATCCAAGGTCTTAGCCTCGTTTACCTTACTCGGAAGATTGTTCCATGCATCCACAACTCTGTTTGAAAACCAGTACTTACCTATGTTCTTTCTTATTCTATCTTAACTTAAATCCGTTATTTTTCGTTCTTACCTGATTCGATGTTTTCAGTATTTTATTAATATCACCAGTAGCAGTAAGGTGCTAGTGGCAGTAAGGTGACAGTAGCAGTAAGGTGCTAGTGGCAGTAAGGTGACAGTAGCAGTAAGGTGCTAGTGGCAGTGAGGTGACAGTAGCAGTAAGGTGCTAGTGGCAGTGGCAGTGAGGTGACAGTTGCAGTAAGGTGCTAGTGGCAGTGGCAGTGAGGTGACAGTAGCAGTGGCAGTGAGGTGACAGTAGTAGTGGCAGTGAGGTGACAGTAGCAGTAAGGTGCTTGTGGCAGTGGCAGTGAGGTGACAGTAGCAGTAAGGTGCTAGTGGCAGTAAGGTGACAGTAGCAGAAGACGTGTCTTGTGTACTTGAAGACGTGTCTTGTGTACTTGAAGACGTGTCTTGTGTACTTGAAGACGTGTCTTGTGTACTCTCTGTGGACTGAACCATCTTTGCTGTGCTTCCGTTATTAGCTACCTGAGATTGGATGATGGTTTCCCTCGACTACGAGCAGCTATATCTCCAAATGAAGGCGGAATTAACGGAAGCTAGAAGAGAGATTCAACGTTTGAAGGGTATATGCAAGGATTATCCCCGGAACAATGTCGCCGATGATCAGACCAACGAATGGATGCTAGTCGAATCTGAAGGGACGAAGCTGAAGTTGAAGAAGGTCCAGGAGACTGCTGTGAAAACCAGCAACTCTTTCTCCTTGTTATCAGACGAATGTGAAGACATCCCAGCGAAGACCATCTCTACAAAGACCGTCGAGAACGTCATGCACACCGCCAGTCGAGGTAAGAACATTGTTTTAGTTGGGGATAGTCAGATTAAGTTTATGGATAGGGAATTTTGTCTTAAGGATAGGAATAGGAGGCAGAGGGTGTGTTATCCTGGGGCTGGGATGAAGGATATTGTTAGCCGTCTGGACGACATCATGAGAGGTAATGAGAGCAATCCTATTATCTGTCTCAGTGCTGGAGGCAACGATGTTGGCAGACGTAGGAGTGAGGAGCTGATTAGCAGCTATAGGTCAGCAATAGACAGAATTAGGAAGAAGGGTGGGAACCCTGTCATATGTGGTATTTTGCCAAGGAGAGGAGTTGGAAATGAATGGTTGTCCAGGGCAATTGGTGTCAATTGCTGGCTGGACAAATACTGTAAGGAAAATGCAGTAACATTCATTGACAACTGGGACCTCTTCTATGGCAGAAATGACATAAGAACATAAGAACATAAGAAAGGAGGAACACTGCAGCAGGCCTGTTGGCCCATACTAGGCAGGTCCTTCACAATCCGTCCCACTAACAGAATATTTGCTCAACCCAATTTTCAATGCTACCCAAGAAATAAGCTTTGACAATTCTACCCACTCATGCGCGAGTCCCACTCAAATCCAACCCCTCTCACTCATGAATTTATCCAACCTAAATTTGAAACTACCCAAGGTCCTAGCTTCAATAACCCTACTAGGCAGACTGTTCCACTCATCAACTACCCTATTTCCAAACCAATACTTTCCTATATCCTTTCTAAATCTAAACTTATCTAACTTGAATCCATTATTGCGGGTTCTCTCTTGGAGAGATATCCTCAAGACCTTATTTATATCCCCTTTGTTAATACCCATTTTCCACTTGTATACCTCGATCATGTCTCCCTCATTCTACGTCTTACAAGTGAATGTAATTTTAGGGTCTTCAATCTTTCTTCGTAAGGAAGATTTCTAATGCTATGTATTAATTTAGTCATTCTACGCTGAATGTTTTCTAACGAATTTATGTCCATTCTGTAATATGGAGACCAGAACTGAGCTGCGTAATCTAGGTGAGGCCTTACTAATGATTTATAAAGCTGTAATATAACCTCTGGACTTCTGTTGCTAACACTTCTTGATATAAATCCCAGTAATCTATTTGCCTTATTACGTACGCTTAGGCATTGCTGTCTTGGTTTAAGGTTGCTGCTTACCATCACCCCCAAGTCCTTCTCGCAATCTGTATGGCTAAGTTCTACGTTATTTAACTTATAAGTGCTTGGGTTATGGACACTCCCGAGCTTCAGAACCTTGCATTTATCTACATTGAACTGCATCTGCCACTTTTCTGACCACGAATTAAGTTTGTCTAAATCTTCCTGAAGTTCTATGACATCTATGTTTGAATCAATTATCCTACCTATCTTCGTGTCGTCGGCGAATTTGCTCATATCACTAGTAATTCCCTCATCAAGGTCTGTGATATATATTATAAATAACAATGGGCCTAAGACTGATCCCTGTGGAACACCACTTGTTACAAGTCCCCATTCGGATTTAACCCCATTTATGCACACTCTCTGCTTCCTATTGGTGAGCCATGACTCGATCCATGACAGCACTTTTCCCCCAATGCCATGAGCTGCCACTTTCTTTAACAGTCTCTGGTGCGGTACTCTATCAAAAGCCTTACTAAAGTCTAAATAAACAATATCGAATTCTTTATCGTGATCAACAGCCTCAAAAGCTTTACTGAAGAAGGTTAATAAATTAGATAGGCAGGAACGGCCCTCGTGAATCCATGCTGGGTATCATTAATCAAATTATGGTTATCTAGATGGCTTCTAATAATATCAGCTATAATTGACTCTAGTAATTTGCCTACAATTGAGGTCAGGCTTATTGGGCGGTAGTTTGACGGTAGTGACTTGTCCCCTGCTTTAAAAATAGGAATTACATTAGCCATCTTCCACATATCAGACACTACACCTGTTTGAAGAGATAAATTAAAAATGTTAGATATTGGTTCACAGAGTTCCATTTTGCATTCCTTAAGAACCCTTGCAAAAGCTCATCAGGACCCGGCGATTTATTTTGTTTCAGTCGGTCCAGCTGTTTCATAATCATTTCGCTAGTGACTGTGATATTACATAATTTATCTTCTTCTGGGCCTCTGTAAAAATTAATTACTGGGATATTATTAATGTCTTCCTGTGTGAAAACCGAGAGAAAATAATTATTAAAAATAGAGCACATATCATTCTCCTTGTCAGTAAGATGCCCAAAGTTATTTTTAAGGGGACCTATCTTATCCCTAACTTTTGTTCTATAAACCTGGAAAAACTTTTTGGGTTAGTTTTTGAATCCCTAGCAACTTTAATTTCATAGTCCCGTTTAGCTTTTCTTATTCCCTTTTAACGTCCCTCTTAATGTCAGTATACTGATTTATAAGATGCCCCTCACCTCTTTTATGCGCCTATAAATTCCTTTCTTCTGCCCTAAAAGATATTTGAGCCTATTATTCATCCATTTTGGGTCATTTCTACTTGATCTAATTTCTTTATATGGGATAAATGTTCTTTGGGCAGCCTGTATAGTGTTAAGAAAACTGTCATATTGATACCTCTCTTCTTCACCCCAGTCCACAGTTGATAAGTGTTCTCTAAGTCCATTATAATCTGCTAAGCGAAAATCTGGGACCATTACTGAATTATCCCTACTATCATACATCCATTCAATGCTAAAGGTAATTGACTTGTGGTCGCTTGAGCCGAGTTCCTCTGTAATTTCTAAATTATTAACAAGGGTTTCCTTGCTTGCCAGAACCAAGTCAAGTAGGTTATTTCCCTTGTAGGTTCTGTTACAAACTGCTTCAAAAGCAATCCTGAACTACTTCTAAAAAGTCGTTAGATTCTAAATTCCCTGTCATGAAATTCCAATCAATCTGACTAAAGTTAAAGTCCCCTAGAATTACTACGTTATCGTGTCTTGTGGCCTTAACAATTTCCTCCCAAAGTAGTCCCCTTGTTCCCTATCTAAGTTTGGAGGACGGTAAATCACGCCTAAAATCAATTTTTCACACCCTCTGAAAATTCTATCCAGACAGACTCTGTATGTGTTAATTCAGACTTTATACCCGTTTTTATGCAACAATTTAAATGATCACGGACATAGAGTGCCACCCCACCCCTTTCCCGATACTTCTGTCTACTTGGAACAATTTAAAACCCTGAATGTGACATTCGGCAGGCAAGTCCCGATTTTTCATATTAAACCATGTCTCAGTTATTGCAAAAACATCAATATTACCCGTACTTGCAACTAATCTCAACTCGTCCATCTTATTCCTAGCACTACGACTATTGGTGTAATATATATTTAGAGACCCTCCTTTCTCTTTACCCTTCCTGCTCATCTCTGTTATTCCACTATACCTATTACTGTCCTTGTCATCTAGTGTCACTAGCTTTCCACTATCCACCTTATTCTGCCTATTACTAGTTCTCCTACAACTTATAATATTACTACACTGGGACTTCTCTGTTTCCCCAAAACCCATACCACTAACTATTTCTAGTTTAAAGCCCTAACAGCTCCCTCCACTGCAGTTGCCAGTGCCCCCACCCCAGACCTGGATAAGTGAACCCCATCCCTGGCATACATGTCATTTCTGCCATAGAAGAGGTCCCAGTTATCAATGAATGTTACTGAATTTTCCTTACAGTATTTGTCCAGCCAGCAATTGACACCAATTGCCCTGGACAGCCATTCATTTCCAACTCCTCTCCTTGGCAAAATACCACATATGACAGGGTTCCCACCCTTCTTCCTAATTATGTCTATTGCTGACCTAAACCTGCTAGTCAGGTCCTCACTCCTACGTCTGCCAACATCGTTGCCTCCAGCACTGAGACAGATAATAGGATTGCTCCCATTACCTCTCATGATGTCGTCCAGACGGCTAACAATATCCTCCATCCCAGCCCCAGGAAAGCAAACCCTCTGTCTCCTACTCCTATCAATCAAACAGAAAGCCCTATCCATGTACCTAACCTGACTGTCCCCAACAACAACAATGTTTTTACCTTCCTTTGTGTCTTTCGTCGTGACGCTCCCAGAAGTCGACTCACATTCATCGGGTAGCACGGAGAATGGGTTCGATGTTTCCACAACATTCTCCTGGGTCTTCGTTGTTTCTACCTCTCCACCCGTCCTCTTGAGCCTTAACTTTGTCCCATGCGTTTTAGCCACTGTCCAGGTTCCTTTCCTGGCTTGAGGATTCTCAACAGGAGGATTACTACGAATCCTCTTGTTTTCCTCAGTCAGTCGCTGTATCTCAAGCTTAGCTACCCTCAGTTCTTCCTTCAGCTGCTGGTAGAGTAGCTCAAGAGAGGACATCTTCAGATTGACAGAGAGCACACAAGACACGTCTTCACTGAGTTAAGTCAGGTCCACCACTCAATAAAGACTTGCAGTGTCTGTATTATCCTGTTATCGACATTTTGCTTTCCATCAATTCCTGGTTTTCTCTTTAACGGGTGTGACACACACGTCGTATAGTATTTACTTCTAAGTCTGCGAGTGAAGATTGCAGTGTAGGTCCCCAGTGTGTATTTTAGTTACTGTTGGGGCAGGTGCGGGTGGTCGGGAGTGCGGGTGGTAGTTGGGCTGCCTTGGTACGGCACAATGAATGGAGAGTCCTCTTGCCAGCTCTGGTTACAAGGTCATTGGGAGGGGGTGAGATCTGCGCCTCTCCTGTCCTACCTGACCTTGTTGGCTGCGCCACATACCCAGCCAACTGGTAACAAACCACCATGTAGCCAATTATTTACAACCACTATACAGCCAGTGAAAGATTACTAATTACTTCTTATAATCATATACAGTGATATGCCCTGGTAGTATTAAGTTAGGCTTAAGCTTACCCGGAATCTTCATAACTTTCAACATGCTCTGAAGTGGCACCCATTTTTGCATCAACAATATATTATGCTGAAATAAAATTGTAGTTATTCACTGCAGCTATTCACCCAAACAGTCATCAGTCAGTAGATAAATGGTGCAGAGAACCGAGCAGACGTCCATGATGAGGTGGCTTCAGCGGAACCTGGTTTTTTGACAGCTGAGAGCCTCACATCCGTGAGAACATGGTCCCTTAGACACCAGAGATGCAACCCCGACTCCTGCACCAACACCTTTGCTACTCCCTACGAACTCTGCGAGAGTGATGAAGGTAGCAGACAGGCTTGTGGAGTTTGAGAGGAGCCAGCAGTAACAGCCTGGTTGATCAGGCTCTGATCCACCAGGAGGCCTGGTCAAGAACTGGGCCGCGGGGACGTTGACCCCCCGGAACACCCTTTGGGTAGGTAGCCAGCCAGCCAGCCAGTGACGGGTCACCATTTGGAAAATACCCGTGTCAGGACATGTTCCCGGCGAATATATTTTCCAAACAATCTCAGTTATGTGCAAGTCAACCAGTAAACAAAACCAGATAATAAATATAACAAGAACCCCAGTGGAAATAAGAAGCTTTGGTTTTTTCTGGGTTATCCTACGTAATTTATATATTTGAGTAATTTTGTTATTGCTAAGAGTATACTAATATTTATTATTTTAAAGAAATAACTCTAGTGTGTTGACTTTGTGAAGGTGACGCGACCTTGGCGGAGGCGATCATGCTGATGTGTCTTGAGATTGCTAGTTGCAGCAGCAGTGCTAGTTGCAGCAACAGTGCTAGTTGCAGCAGCAGTGCTGCTCACTCTAGATTGTAATTTGCATTTTGAACATTATTTTCCAACAGCAATCGACTAGCACTCAGGTACCTATTTAGTGCTAGGTGAACATAGGTGCCAGGTATACCTGCCCAGAGGGTATTCCGGGAATCAACGCCCCCGCGGCCCGGTCCATGACCAGGCCTCCCGGTGGATCACGGCTTGATCAACGAGGCTGTTATTGCTGGCCGCACGTAGTCCACAACCTGGCTGATCTGGTACTGACTTTAGGTATTCGTCCAGCTCCCTCTTGAAGGCAGCCAGGGGTCTATTGGCAATTCTCCTTATGGCTGGTGGGAGGCTGTTGAACAGTCTTGGGCCCCGGACACTTATTGTGTTTTCCTTTAGTGTACTAATGGCGCCCCTACTTTTCACTGGGGGGTATGTTGCATAGCCTGCCAAGTCTTTTGCTTTCGTAGGGAGTGGTTTCTGTGTGCAGATTAGAGACCAGTCTCTAGGATTTTCCAGGTGTAGATTATGATACATCTCTCTCGCCTGCTCTCCATTGAGTACAAGTCAAGTGCTTCCAAGCGTTCCCAGTAGTTAAGGTGTTTGATGGAACTTATATGTGCAGTAAAGGTTCTCTGTACATTTTCTAGATTTGCAATGTACAGCAGTATTCCAGCCTAGAGAGAAAAAGTGATTTAAAAAAGATCATCATTGGCTTGGCATCTCTTGTCTTGAATGTTCTCATTATCCATCCTATCAATTTCCTCGCAGATGTGATAGTGGCATTGTTGTTTTCATTGAAGGTGAGATCCTCAGACATTACCACTCCCAGGTCCTTCACATTACTTTTCGGCTCTGTTGTGATTAGAGTTCGTAGTATACTCAGTTCTAGCTATTATTTTCTCCAGTTTTCCATAACGGAGTAGTTGGAATTTGTCTTCACTGAACATCATATTGTTCTCCGTTGCCCATTGGAAAACTTGGTTTATATCTTCTTTGAGATTTGCCGTGTCCTCAATGGATGACACTCATGCAGATCCTAGTATTGTCTGCAAAGGATGATACGGTGCTATGGTTTACATCTCTGTCTATGTCTGATATGAGGAGGAACAGGATAGGGGCGTGTACTGTGCCTTGTGGAACAGCTTCCGATTTAACTCTGTTTACCACTACTCTTTGTGTTCGATTGGTTAGAAAGTTGAAGATCCATCTGCCCACGTTGCCAGTTATTCCTTTAGTACGCATTTTGTGTGCTATTACACTATGATCGCACTTGCATTCACTTTGTTTTCCAGTGCATCCAAGACATATAGTGGTCCAGTAGTTGCGAGAGGCAGGAGCGACCTGCTCTGAATCCATGTTGCCCTGGATTGTTCAATTATTGGGAGTCTAAGTGGTTTGCAATCCTGCTTCTTAGAACTCTTTCAAAGATTTTTATGGTGTGGGACGTTAAACCTATTGGTCTAATGTTCTTAGCTATTGTTTTGCTGCCACATTTATGGAGTGGGGCTATATCCGTTGTTTTTAGTGATTGGAATCTCACCTGTGTCTATGTTCCTTCTCCATAGCATACTTAGGGAGCGTGAGAGGGGTTTGTTGCAGTTCTTATTGAACTGCAACCCATACATCTCGCCTTACCTGAGACTCTAACCCTGATCCATTACGTTGTGCACAAACTGCACTAACCAATGGATACTCGCCTAGTTACGGTTACTGGGGGTCAAGTATAGTCTGTTCTTCACCCCACCCTTTTCCATACAATCAGTTTCACCAGTGTGTTTAGTTCCATTACCTACTCGTCTTAAGTTTTTCCACGTTCTTACTACCCCGAGGCTAAATAAATACTTCCTAATATCCTTGTGCTTCATTTGCGTTTTTGACTTCCATTAATGCCACCTTGTCCTCAATCTCCACTTTTCAAAGTCTGCCCCAAGTCCTCTGAGGATATTGTTCATTGTCGTCTTGTCTTCCCTGGTCCTTCATTCCTCTGAAGTCGTAGGCGTTGATGTGTTTTGGCTGGATGTTTTGGCTAGTGAGTCAGAGCGCAATACGTGACGAAGTAGCTTGAGAGACATGAAACTGACCTGTAAAATACTCCAAGGGCGGACAAAGAAATTTTTTGAAGTAGTATGCTGTCCAAATTCGCAGTGTCTTACTCTACATTTTTGTATAACTCTTAAGCTGAATCAGTACTTCCTGGCTTCTTTTTATGACTTAGGTTTTTAGCTCCTATACGCTGTCTTGCTTTTTGTTCTCATTTTGAAGTGTTCTGTCAAGGTTTCTGAGAATTTGACCAGTCATGACTTTCTTAATCCACCTCAACTCCAGAATTGTCAGGTTCAGCTCTAATTGCGTTTCAGCTTTGGAACGAGTCACGCTGTAAACCTTTGGAACATCTATAGAGGTTTGTATACATAGGTTAAACTGTAGTGTCCTAAGTTACTCTGTTCGACTCCCTGAATACTGATCACAGATGAGCTATTTTTGCAAATGTCTCCAAGGTTAAGTGAGCCTCTGGTGATGTTTGATATACTACGGACCCGCCGGTTCCCCCCTTCAATTTTTTTTTAGGTAATGTAAATTGTAGGCTCTGGCTCCTCTTGCTACTCGTCTCCAGTCTTACCTCGCTCCTCGATCTTAATGACCTTGCAGTTGCTGGAGTTGTACTCCAGTATTCATTTGTCTGACCGCCTCTAAAGGTCTTTGAAATAGATACTAAGCTGACGATCGGAATTCTGGAACAGCTTTCGAAAGGGATGCAGTACTGACGTAAAGGATTCTACAGCAGTGTAAATGATCATACTGACGAAAGGATCTTACACCAGTGTAAAATATCTTACACTAATTCATAGGGATGGTGGTCAGTGGATAGAGGGATACGTACTTTGTTCAGTAAACACACAGCTAAGCATTGGAACGCAGGATCCAGTCCTGGCCAAGCCGCAGTTTTGTTAATGATTCGAAATCACTTGTTTCGTGATTTCATTGATATATATTTAAAATTAAGATAAAAATAATAATCGTATCCCACATCATAAGCGTAACGGAACTTATTGCAACATAAAGGATCCAGTACCAGTGTCTTAATATCGAAAACCAGTGTGAAGGACCCAGAACTGTTAAAAGGATCTAAACAGATGAAGAAGATCAGTGGGAGGATGATCCTGAGATCCTTCACAGGGATGGAGTTGGGGAGGGGGTAGGAGTAACTGGCTAAAGCCATGGCATAAGTGGGTTCAGCAGACATGTGGGCAGCATTAAAGTTGGCTCCGATTTTGTTGTCTTTTCCATTCTCTCACTTTTATCCAGCCTTCTCCACTGTTTCTGCCTGGTATTCGTTATCCGTGAGAAAGATGACTCGCACATTGTTAACGTCCTCGCCATTTGCTCCGAGAGACTGCATTTATTTTTCTTCCTTGTTATCTTGCGTACCTTGGTTAGTCAGTTTGTCCCTGTGTTTATTATAGAGGTTGTGTTTACGTACCTCGGTCTGTCCGTCCTTAACACTCGCAAGCCTTCGTACGGTACTTTTTTTCTCATGAAGACTTGCAAGATTCTTGCCAAGCTGGTATTTATCATCTCGCTTTTTGTCGTTTAGTGTTTTGTGTGCGTGCTGAGTGTGATCTCCTAGGTCAAAGTGCTCTTGAAATCCCAACGTCCTTGATGGGTTTTTTTTTATGCCAAGCGTGGAGCATCTAGCTGATGTTTATCCAGAAAGCGTCTGCCTCGTCCTCTCTCCCTCACCACGCTCAGGTTGCCCGGTACTCTTTATTTTACAAATTGTAAATTACAATCTACCCGTCTTACCCGAGTGGTTTTTTTTTCCCCGGTGTTATAAATAAATTGTTTTGCTTTTCCTTATTTCTTTGCAAGTAAAGTGAACCATGTGTATCATGGCTACTTTTTTTTGTATGCCATGTCTATTTACATCTCATCAATAACTATGTATCTTGTCTACCCAACCATGTATCATTGTACCATGTCTCAATAAAGTATTATTATTATTATTATTGTATTTCTTTTTATATATCCTGGCTATTGTACGAGAGGTTCGTGGAAAAATACACTATGCGAACACTAGAGTTTTTTATTTGAAATTTTTCGATTCTGGGATCTTGGTCATTCCAAATGTCTTAATATTGAACCTACATCACCTCTCTTAGTTTATCAATATTAGGAACGCCGTAATAATGATAAACTAGAAGGGAATATGGTTCACTGCAGAGCATACAGTGGCTGTACCTCTGGCAGTTGCCTTGTAAGTCCAAGTTAAATATAGAGACGGCAGGGGAGTTTGAATTTATATTGTTAAATTATAAAGAAAATGGCTGGCAGAGGTAGTGGTAATATTGTGGGAATGAAAGCCTTGGGCATCTAGAAGGGATATCATTGAAAGTATTGTGTTATTGACTACGATATCTGGGTTTAGTTCCCACAAGGGAGGTTCCTTGATGCTGGTGAGGGGCTCTTGATCTCGGGAATTGGATCTGTCCTCCGCTTCCCCGAATTGAGCCTGAATGACTTCCATCCCCTCCCCCACAGGCGCTGTATAATCCCTACGTGTTTAGCGCTCCCGATAATCTGGGTTTATTAAACCTGAATATCCTTGATTACAATATAGGGATTCATTTAACCTTACCAGGATATTAGATTTACTAAATCTGACTAGGTTTTATTTAATGTCTAAATTCTCTGGGTTTAAGAAATTGTTTAGGAAAATGTTTAATACAACTTATCATAGTTCACCGAAAACAGTGTTTGCGTTTTTTACATTTGTCAAGTAGCCCTTCTGTAAACAATCTTAAAAAAATATCTGGTTAAATGAAAAAAATTGTCCTGTTCATATGGTTATACAAAATACACAAAGGAGACTTTAGATTTCCCTAAAGTACCCAGTGTGTAGTCACATTATTTTTGGCATGACATATTATTCATGTTATGCCAAAAAACAAACAAACTCTCGTTATACAAATGTACAGGACCACACAGCCTGTATAAAATGGTACTTACAAGCATGAAAAACGGTTGGGCGCATTATTTCACCCTTAAAAGGGGTGCTGGAGATCGGCTAAGGGGCTATTGACCTAAGGAATTGGAGTTACTCTCCCCTTAGCCAGATCAAACCTGATGACCTTCCATTCTCCAAGCGCTGTATGGCCCCTATGGGTTTAGTGTATCTTCAAGACTATAATAATCTGAGATTCTATAAGCAACAGTAAAATCTTTCATTACGATCCACTGATCCTGTGAAGAGGATCACATGGTACATTTGCATATCCTGTGACGCAGTAACAAACGGACTTGATCATTTTATGTTCATACTAGATGTAACGGGTTTTGTACACACAAATCTAGTAGCCTTTTTTTATAACAAGTAGATGGCTTCCTGTTATATTGTATTCAGATGTTCTGACGTAAATGAGCGTGCTGTAACATTCATCGCCTTGTATCAAAGCTGATTCCTTCAAACTTGATTAGCACCGAGTGTTATGTCTGAGACACGTTTGCGGTTATCAAGACACTGATGATACGTTTTGCCCTGCAGGGGCTTCTTGTCTCGAGATTTTTAGACGACTGCTCTCTCTTATATTCATCTTTATCAACAATAACCTCACACTTAAGAGAGAACTTAAGACGACATTTCCTAAATTTTCGAACTATTATCAAGTCATAATTATGCGAGACAAAACAAAGGAGAGAGAAAGAAGGACGGGACTGGTGGTGGTAGTTGTGGCTGTGGTAGTAGTATTGGTGTTTTTTTTTATTGTGACAACTAAAAAAAATGTGGGCGAGAGGGGTGACCCCCCATATTTTTCTTCTATAACTCTTAATAATCATTACCATTAGAGCTTAGCTGTATACAAGCATTCTCTGTAGTTTACAGCCACTACTCCGAGGGAAGTATTAGCGAAAATATTTCGGTGGAGAGGCACCTACAAGTTAATCAACAGTTAGTACTATCATGTCACTCGCATATCTACCGGTGACAGAATAAGGTAAAGTTACGTTTAGATTGTTTTAGATTAGGTTAAGTGGGTTTAGTTTAGTTAATTACATAATATTTTAAAATTCAAACAAAAATTGTCCTAATGCGCCGAGGAGCAGTCGTCTATTATCCAAGCATTTTGTTTTCATTAGTATTTTATACCGTGTGTGCGCGCATGTGCACGCACGTACGCACTAACCTATTTATGGTTACAGGGATTGAGTTACAGCTGTGTTTTATTTATTGGGACTACAGGGTTTGCAGTATTGAACCTTTGTTTCCAAATTACTTTCAGTAAAAGATACTATTTTTTAAGCTAAACGTGGTATTGTTGCTAATAGCAAACCATAAATTGTACTCTGCAGAATGATGTACAAGTAGGTAAGTATATAAATGTACTTATTGTTATGTATTTAGTACAAAATATCACGAACATTACTAGGTCGTCTTGTTTGATTTTCTAATACGCTGCCTTAATTTTTTGCAGAAGAAGTGAGCAGCACCATGGTACCCGAGATGAAGCAGGCTCCGCCCCAGATCGAATCTCCTGCAGAAGGGGAAGAAGGCAACGTGGCGGTGGCTGCTATTCTGGCAGCGCTAGGCGTCCTCTGCATCGCCTCAGCCGTGAGTCACACACACTTCACTCAAACACAGACTGATGGATAGGATTTTTTTTTCACGCCTTCCATCTCGTTATTTACACCAGCATTACACCCTGCATCGTCACTCCCCCATATTGCACACTCCATTGTCACTCGCAGCATTTCTCTCTCTCTCTCTCTCTCTCTCTCTCTCTTCTCTCTCTCTCTTTCTTTCTTCTCTTCTCTCTCTTTCTCTCTTTCTCTCTCTCTCTCTTTCTCTCTCTCTTTCTCTCTCTCTTTCTCTCTCTCTCTCTCTCTCTCTTCTCTCTCTCTTTCTCTCTTTCTCTCTTTCTCTCTTTCTCTCACATGCGCACACAAGCACAAGATGTTCCAGAGAGGGGACACAGAAACAAGGGGTCACAATTGGAAGTTGAAGACTCCTATGAGTCAAAGAGATGTTAAAAAGTATTTCTTCAGTCATAGAGTTGTCAGGAAGTGGAATAGCTTAGAAAGTGACTTAGTGGAGGCAGGAACCATACATAGTTTTAAGACGAGGTTTGATAAAGCTCATGGAGCAGGGAGAGAGAGGACCTAGTAGCAATCAGTGAAGAGGCGGGGGCCAGGAGCTATGAATCGACCCCTGCAACCCCAAATAGGTGAGTACACACACACACACCAGCAACACACACACACACACACACACACACACACACACTAATTGACATGTGCCTAGGACAAAATGGTAACTAACCAGCATCACACACACACACACCAACATCATTCACATCATTATTCAATTATAAATTAATTTATCAGTATCACCAAAATGAATTTAGCTAATAGAGTAACTTAAACAGTGTTCATCTGTTGTATTGGCACTTGGTAGAGGAAATAAACAATTTGGCCTGTGAAGAAAATAATGGACTTTATTCGCTGCACTGTTTTATTTCACCAATGTGCCAAAATTTTGCATTGTTTGGTTAATATTGGATTTCAGGTATTCTTTTTTTTAATTAGTTTTATCACTTGAGTTCACCCAAAGGACTACTTTTTGATTGGGATAAGCTGTGATATGAAGGGTAAAGTATTTCTGCATCTTTGATTTTTTTCTCTTATGCCCTTGAAATGTATGTTGCCTTTTGCTATCTATGTGACTACTCTGTAATAGTATCTCCTTCGTACTGTCTGCCACTTGCATCATTCTGCCCTTTCCTCTTGATTATTATTATTCTTGCTACTTCATCTTTCTACCTCCTGACTTCTTGACATGTCACTTTTCCTACCTCCTCTTTCCTCTTATCTTGCCTTGTCCCTACTACTATATATTGCTTGTACTTCTTTTCCCGTGTTTGCTAATGCATGTGTCTAATTTTTTGAGGATAGTTTTAATGTAATTTTGTTATTTACTCGAGCATATGGTTTCTTTCATTTGAGCATCAAGCTGTGAGATGTACATTTGTGTAGAACTTGAAAATGTTGGAATAGTTCTGTCGTAACTGCCTTCGTCTTTTATGTAATTAAGCAGAGCTGTAGAATATTGTCTTTTTTTTTTTTAACCAATTGCAGATGGCATATATGATCTACCGCTACTTCCGCAAACGATCTGTGCACAGCATGAACTTCGACAACCCAGTTTACAAGAAGACAACAACTGAGGATGGCTTTCACTTGGCTGGCCAGCAGCGGACAAATTGTCAGAGGGGATCGAATCAGCCGCAATATCAACACCGGCAGTATGGAGTTATGTCTCCAGAGGATGTAAGTACACTACATTTACTAACATAAGTATGTATTACTGTATATCCATTGTACTAAATTATTAACTTCGAAATACAGTACTGTATTTGTAACTAGGAGGCTGATTAATAGATGTATTAAATTTTAGGCCTACTAAGTATTCCTTTCCCACTTTTTTGCTTCTACTTGTTTTTTGATATCTTGAAAATACCTCTTTGTATAAGCTGTAAATACACTACACACTCACATATACAATATTCATAAAATAAAACTCACCATTAATATAGGACATTGGTCCATCTGGTGACCCTTTTTAAGCAGAATTTTCAGTTAGCTGTTTTTTTTTTTTTTCATCAGCAGTTGATATGCTACATTTTCATTTGAAAGTAGTACAGTCAAGATGCTCTATAATATAACCTCTACAACACTCATTTGAAGGTATAGAACTGGGTTTCTGACATTTTAATTTTTTTTCACCTTTAATTATGTAAAGAATGAAAAGGCACAATACTGTGACTGGAACAATAAACAAATAACTCACACATATGAGAAGCAACTTATACCTGGAGAGAGTTTCGGGGGTCAACACCCCCGCAGCCCAGTCTGTGACCAGGCCTCATAGTGGATCATGGCCTGATCAACCAGGCTGTTACTGTTGGCCGCACGCAACCCGACGTATGAATCACAGCCCGGCTGGTCAGGTACTGACTTCAGGTGTCTGTCCAGCGCCTTCTTGAAGACATTCAGTCCAACTTGGATCATAAAACTAGTCAGACCAAAATGTCGCCATAAGTTTTTCTCCTGTGTGCTGGTTATTTGTAACTTTAATTACATCCTCAAAAAAAATTTAGATAGCAACTTGAAGCATTAATGTATTGTACGTATTTGTAGAATATAGTCGATTAATGTATAGTGTGCAGTAGTAGAGGAGCCACAACAAACAATACAGGGACACAGGATAATTATGAGCAACATGTTAGAGAAGATAAGAGCACTGCCTCCTTTGCCTTACCATGTGTCCTTTATGGTCCCTGTGTCCATCCATTGTTAATTTTTACTTGATGAAGCTTCTGAAAGGTAAAATATACTAGCAGAGGGGCTGAATGAATGATTGCAGAGGAAATAGGGAGGGAGTCAGGGTGGAATGAGGTATCATCATTCTCTTTGCCTTTTCTTTTTCTTTATTTTTTTTATTTATTTCTTTTGTTGTCATTTATGATTATCATCATTTGGTCTTTTCATTTTTGTCTCATGAACATTTAGAATGGCAGGTAAATCATGCAAATCTTTTAAAGAAGTATTTTCTGTTTCTTAATGGTTATTATTCCTGTAAAACAAACACACACAAAACATGCACAAACACACACACACAACGTACAAACGCGTGTGCGCACACACTGAAGCCGCAGAAGCTAGGATACGGGCCCTAGAATATGAGGTAAATGTGCTGAATTGAGTTAGAGCTATTGCCCAGAGGAGACTTTGCATCTGAAGCAGGTACATCCCTACTGAATGAGGAGCCCAACAGAAAGGAAGGAGACAAGACTTACGCTAAGGCCCTATCAGTCCACCACCAAACAGGGCCGAGGAATGAAGGGGGAGAGCTGTTGGGAGCAGGGATAGCAGTAAGTGAGGAGGGAGGAGGTAGAGAAGGTGACAGGTCCCATGCAGAGGCACGACCATGCCACCAAGAGTTACAGGAAAAAATAAGGAAGACAGTGGCCATGTACAAACAGGACCCAGAGACAGAGGGAAAGGCAATGGGAGGAGGAGGAGATGGAGAAGTCGTGTTTATTCATGGGCTTTAGGAGAATGAAGGGAGGACACACAATGAGAGATGCCAGAAAGAAAAACAGGAAATTGAAAACATCATTGAAGAAATAGGTGAGGACATGACTGAGATAGATTTTCAGACAATGGGGGGGGGGGGGTACTTGAAGGGGAGAAATCAGCCTGCCACACTGATTTTCAAGACAGGAACAGTGCGAAACAGGATCCTGCAAGAGAAATCACGGCTGAAGGAATCAACATACAAGAAGGTGTTCCTAGACCACGACAGAACAAGAACAGAATGACAGCAGCTGAGGGAGAAGAGACAGAAATGAAAGGAAACTGAAGGTTTGGCACACCAACGCTGATGGAATAACAAATAAGTGGGAGGAGTGGCATGAAAGAATCAGAGGCATCATAGCTCACAGAAACCAAGCTCGCGGGAATGATAACAGATGCCATCTTTCCAACGGGATATAAGATCCTGAGGAAAGACAGAGGGAACAGAGGGGGTGGAGGAGTTGCACTGCTCATCAAAAACCAATGGGATTTTGATGAGCTGGAGAGAGGATACCGAGGAGAAGCAAGAGACTACATAATAGGAACACTTCAGTCTGGAGGTCTCAAGGTGGTAATTGTAGTGATGTATAACCTACCACAGAACAGCAGGAGGCCAAGGCAAGAGTATGAGAGTAATGGAGCAATGGTTGACACACTGGCTGAAGTGGCCAGAAGGGCTCATGCAAGCAGGGCAAAGCTGCTGATTGTGGGTGACTTCAATCACAAGGAAATTGACTGGGAGAACCTGGAGCCAAATGGGGGCCCAGAATCGTGGAGGGCTACGATGGAGGTGGTACTGGAAAACCTCATATACCGACATGAGAGAATAGAGGATGAACCAGCAAGACTGGATCTAGTATTCACCTTGAGCAGTGCAGATATTGAGGACATCACATATGAACGACCCCTCGGGGCCAGTGACCACGTGGTTCTGAGCTTCGAATACATAGTAGAGTTACAAGTGGAGAGGGAAGCAGGAAGGGCTGGATGAATGAAGCGAAACTACAAGAGAGAGGACTACACAGGTATGAAGAATTTCCTGCACGGGGTTCAGTGGGACAGAGAACTGGCAGGGAAGTCAGTAAATGAGATGATGGAATATGTGACAACAATATGTAAGGAAGCTGAGGAGAGGTTTGTACCCAAGGGTGCGAGAGAATGGAAGAAGTATAGAAGGCAAAGGACCCAGGAGAATAAGGAGAGCAGTCATAGAGCCAGAAATGAATATGCACAGGTAAGAAGGGAGGCCCAATGACAATACGAAAATGACATAGCAGCGAAAGCCCAATCTGACCTGAAGCTGTTGTACAGCCACATTAGGAGGAAAACAATAGTCAAGGGTTAAGTAATCAGGCTGAGGAAGAAAGGAGGGGAAATCACAAGAAACGACTGCGAAGTATGTGAGGAGCTCAACATGAGATTCAAGGAAGTGTTCACAGAGGAGAAAGGAGGACGAAGAGGTGGGGTACTCCATCAAGTGTTGGACACAATACATACAACCAAGGAAAAAGTGAAGATGCTGCTAAGCGAGCTAGATACTACTTCAAAGGCAATGGGGCCGGATAACACCTCTCCATGGGTCCTGAGAGAGGGAGAAGAGGTGCTATGTGTACCACTAACAACAATCTTCAACACATCTATTGAAACAGGGTGACTACCTGAGGTATGGAAGACGGCAAATGTAGTCCCAATTTTTAAAAAAGGAGACAGGACAGACACGAAGCATTAAACTATAGACCAGTGTCACTGACATGTATAGTATGCAGTCATGGAGAAGATTATCAGGAGAAAAGGGGTGGAGCACCTAGAAAGGAATGAGCTTATCAACCACAACCAGCACAGTTTCAGGGACGGGAAGTCCTGTGTCACAAACTTACTGGAGTTCTATGACAGGGTGACAACAGTAAGGAGAGAGAGGGGTGGGTAGATTGCATTTTCCTGGACTGTAAGAAGGCATTTGATACAGTTCCACACAAGCTGGAGGACCAGGCAGGGATAACAGGGAAGGCACTGCAATGGGTAAGGGAATACCTGTCAGGAAGACAACAGCGAGTCATGGTACGTGATGAGGTGTCAGAGTTGGCGCCTGTGACGAGTGGGGTTCCACCTGGGTTAGTCCTAGGACTGGTGCTGTTTCTGTTATATGTGAACGACATGACGGAAGGAATAGACTCAGAAGTGTCCCTGTTTGCAGATGAGGTGAAGTTGATGAAGAATTCAAACGGAAAAAGGACCAGGCAGAACTACAAAGAGATCTGGACAGGCTGCAGGCCTGGTCCAGAAACTGGCTCTTGGAGTTCAACCCCACCAAGTGCAAAGTCATGAAGATTGGGGAAGGGCAAGGACTACAGATGGAGTACAGTCTAGGGGGGCCAGAGACTACAAACTTCACTTAAGGAAAAGGATCTTGGGGTGAGTAAAACACCGGGCACATCTCCTGAGGCACGCATCAACCAAATAACTGCTGCAGCATATGGGCACCTAGCAATCCTAAGAATGGCATTCTGACATCTCAATAAGGAATCGTTGAGGACCCTGTACACCGTGTACGTTAGGCCTATTTTGGAGTATGCAGCACCAGTTTGGAACCCACACCTAGCCAAGCACGTAAGGAAATTAGAGAAAGTGCAAAGGTTTGCAAGAAGACTAGTCCCGGAGCTGAGTGGCATGTCCTACGAGGAGAGGTTAAGGGGAAATCGACCTGACGACACTTGAGGACAGGAGAGATAAGGGGGATATGATGATAACATATAAAATACCAAGAGGAATCTACAAGGTGGACAGAGACAGAATGTTCCAGAGATGGGACACACCAACAAGGGGTCACAGTTGGAAGTTGAAGACTCAGATGAATCACAGGGATGTTAGGAAGTATTTCTTCAGTCAGAGTTGTCAGGAAGTGGAATAGTCTGGGAAGTGATGTAGTGGAGGCAGGATCTATACATAGCTTTAAGAAGAGATATGAAGAACCTCATGGTTCTTCATATCTCCTTAACTGGCCTTGTAACGGGCAGTGAAGAGATAGGGGCCAGGAGTTGTGACTCCACCCCTGCAACCACAACTAGGTGAGTACGCGCTCATGCACACACACACTCATGTACACACACACTCATGTACACACACACTCATGTACACACGTGCACAGGCACACACTCATAGTACATAAAGCATTAAAGGATTTCTTTGTGAGGTATGTTAAGATGTGATATCTTCCTTAATCATTCTAATGTAATCAAATCATGTGTAATTTACAAAATCGTAATTCAATAATTATTTTTAGGAGTGGACAGGATTCAACCCATGGCATGTCTGTCCTAAAGTTACCAAGTCAATAATCTCTCCATTGAGAACATTGTCTCGATTTCTTTAGGTCTGACATTGGCCATGGGTCAGATCCTGTCCATTATTTGAGGATTGTATACAGTTTGTCATTCACTTCTGTTATATCAATATTTGAGTTGCATTACAAATTATGAAATACTAACACCTTTTTTATGCACTAGCTTATTGCTTATTATACATTGACTTAATTTTCAAGAAATTATGGATGATTTTTTTAATATTAAAGAATCTAAAAAATGTGAAGCTTTCCATTAATGTTTCTGTAATGTCAATTCTGTAGCAATGCATATTATACCTGGAGAGGGTTTCGGGGGTCAACGCCCCCGCAGCCCGGTTTGAGACCAGTTTTGTAAATTCTTAATCCTTTCCCTACTGAAATGCTCAGCAGATCTAAAAATCATTCATAAGTTTATATGATATCTAGCTATTTAACACCTCAGCACTAACTGCACCTTTTCCCCACCTTCATCACATAGGGCATTTGTGAGCCAATGGTTAACACGCTCAAATTCTAATGACGGTAAGCCACAGCAGCAATACAGTGTGGTTGTTGCTTCCCTGTAATTTGCTTGTACAGTATTAGTGTTCTTCCTTTTATCTTGCTTTGTTAGAATTTCTGGTGCAGTTGAATAATATTTGGGTCTGCAGAAAGTTAAATATATGGCATGGCTAGAATTAAACCCAATTATAATTTTGTAATGTGTAGTTTCAAGTAAATGCAGTATTTCCCAAAAAGGAGTGTATGCAGTAGTGTGTAAATACAGTATTTTCCAAAAAATAGTGTATGCACTAGTGTGTAAATACAGTATTCCCAAAAAGGAGTGTATTCAGTAGTTTCAGTATTGAGCTTTGAATTGTTCTGTAAAATATTACATTAGAATGAGTGTGAGCAGGTTTTTTGTTAAAAGTACACTATAAGAGTAGGTAAAAAAAAATTGTAAATGGATTATACAGCATACTCAAGGCCTGCCTTCAGGTTTGACACAGCATAACACCAGGTGTTGAAAGCTAACTTAGTTATCTAAGAGTAAAGTACTGTAGCCACAGCTTAACAGCTCCAAGAAGCAGTATAGGAGAAATAAAAGTGAATCAGGGTGGTATTTCAAAGAATATTAACGCTGTTTACTCCATTCAGTTTGAGAAGTGGACTATCTTTTGTCCAATGAGGGAGGAATTTACTGATGACCAGCAGTTCCTAAAGAAACTTTGGGACCATCTAAGGGTATTGTATCATTTGTCGAAAATATTTTAACTACAGTTTAACTCTGTGTTAGTTAATGCATTTGTCAAGGGTAATCACCTAATATTTTATGTACTGAATTTCAATTATAAGCCGAGTGAGGTAACTAAGTACTGTAGATTGGTTTATGGGGAGGAGCATGGATCATATAATGCCTGGGAAAATGGTAATAAATTTTGCTCCAAGAAAGTAGAAACTCAGACGAATTTCTTAAATCAAAAGCACTTCAACAGTGTCGAGGCACCTCTCCTGAAGGGGCAAAGTAGATGAGTTAAGAGAAGATATGTGTCCCATATTCTCTTCATGATAAATATTATAAAACCTTGTATTAAAGAAATGGGAAGAACCATTAGAAAAATTTTGTATAGGCAAGTTGTTTGTGGGAGTTGGTGAATATGCTGTGCATGTACATGTATGTATGTGTGTTAATTTCTCAATTCCAAGTGCTATTTAAATTATAAATGACTGATGAGTATTGGTCAGTGTAGTTTTAAGGTGTTTTGTAACCTGAAAGGTAAACAAGGTAGGGATTGTTTATATACCGTATCTGCATTGTGCTGTCATGTGCATGCTTTTTGCTGAGTGTTGCCCTGTTGCTGAGAAGACATGCTGACTCATGAAATTTTAATAACACAATTGCAAGCAAACCACGGAACATGTGGGATTTGAACCCAGCTGGCCAACTGGTTTATGCACTGGCCAGGAGTTATAGGACTTGCTTGCCATGGGTTCAAACCCCACCTGTTCTGTGGTTTTTCAAGACATGCTGCTTAAATCTAGAGATAACACATTTGTTTTTCATTATATAATATGTATATGAAGCAATTTTAAAGTGTTAACTGTTTAATGTTTTAACCTAAATGAGATACTACATTGTTATTATGTGATTTGCAAATATCTTCATAGTGTGCTGCTCATTCATAGTCTGGAATATTATATTTCATAGAGCTCTTATATTATGACTGCAGGTATTAAGGTATTATTTTTTAAACTTCCACTTTTGACTCTAATTTTTTTTTTTATGGTGAATTGTATTAAATGCAAAAATTATATGATTTGCTCCATGGTAGAGGTGTAGTACAGAGATTGATGTTTCCTTGCTTAGATGTACCATTCAATATTTGTATGTTATACGTATATGTAGCGTTGTATAAAGTTATACTTATGTTGTATTTCCTTCAGTTTATAAGTACATACAGTGGTACCCCGAGTTTCGTACTGCTCCCAACTCGAACAATTATGTAAATGTATTATTGTAAGTGCTTTTGTAAGTGTATTTTTGGGGGTTTTGAAACGGACTAATCTAATTTACATTACAGTATTCCTTATGGGAACAAATTCGTTCGGTAACGGCACTCGAACAGCCTTCTGGAACGAATAAAGTACAAAACTCGGGGTACCACTGTATTGAGTTTCTAGTGGGTGTGGCACCTTTGAACCAATTCCAGCTATTTACCAATTTGTGAGGCAGTAGTACAATGCTGGTAATATTATTGTTTCTTGTGCATTTTTTGACAATTTCCAATTTTCTCATTTTGATGGTCAACAGAACTATTTCATTGGGTTTCTTTTTTTTTTTTTTTTTTTTAGGGTAGGGGTGGGGGGGATTCTTACCTAACTGGGAAAAGGTTGGTATGAAAAAACTATTTCATCTCATTCACAAGGGTATTTCCATTGCTTTCGGTTTTTGTAAATCATGATTCCTAATTTTGGAATCCACTTTCCTGCTATATGGACCTTCTGTTTTGTGTTTGTCTTCCAGTTTAGTTCAAAATTGCATTATGAAATATGTAAATACTATATACATACTACAGCCTAGTCCCTGGATGCATTATATGCCTCTTAATCTTTTGATTACCACTCACAGGATGGGTATGGGGTGTATGATAATGATATTAATTTCACATACACATGCATTTACACGCGTACATGCATACACTTTAGTCGTAATTAATGACCTGTCAATGAATAAACAGAAGCAAGGATGAGGACTCAAACTGTGGTCCTGTCTTGAAACCGATTCAGTGCTGAAGATTGAGACATTTATCCAACATATTGGAATTTTTATTAAGGAAACGTTTTGCCACACAGTGGCTTCATCAGTCCAATACAAAGCAGAGAAGGGTAAGGAGAGGAGGAGTTTGAGGTAATCAGTCCTTCAGTCTGGAATCGATGTGTCCTTCACTCTTGTAGAAAATCCATCGGTCTTTTTAGAAGTGATGGACTAAACACATCGATTCCAGGCTGAGGGACTGATTACCTCAAACTCCTCCTCCTCCTTAACCCTCTCTGCTTTGTATTGGACTGATGAAGCCACTGTGTGGCAAAATGTTTCTTTAATAAAGATTCACATATGTTGCATAAGTGTCTCAATCTTCAAGTTGTCAGTTTTGAAAACCATTTATCACATGATTCAGTGCTGTACCACTAAGCTACAAGGCTTTGATTAGAAAGATTTCAGAGACCACTTCTGTGACATGTCTGTCAGTGGCCACCAGTTGTGACCCTGCTGTCACTTGCCTGTCATTCTTCTGTATATTCATTGATAGTACTTTATTATGACTTGAGTTTCTGGACTATAATGGCATTAAGGGGTATGAGAATGGATGCACTATGAAAGCTGGTTATGCCACATTTCTAGTAAATATAAAGCTATCATCATCTGCTGGGTAACAGTACATGTTGATGTTCGAGGTAATGAACAAGTGGACTCCGGTGCTTGGTCAGCAGTTCGTGACAGTTTTGCATAAAGTTGGCAATAACGGTGGCCCAAGTTGGTTTATAATAAATGGCTTTCTATCAGACCATATTTGGATTTCTGGCTGTCTTATCACCATTGTTGTGTTTGGGAGACTACATTCCACAGCCCACGTATCAGTCACATGTCTTATGGGTGTCTCATGAAAAAATGCCTGCCTCTGCTCTGTGAGGATTGCCAAGTTACATTATTAGTTTGTCCTGTCTATTAGAGGGCATGCAGAGTTCACTTCTGATGTTTCCAGTGCCCCAGCATATTTACTCTTACCTGACTTCCTTGCTGAAAATTTTGCCGTTGATGCAGACTGACATTTTTTTTAACAAACTAACATGTTGCCTCAACTTTGATTCTATTTTACCTTTAGCAGTGTACACTTCCCCACTAATACTTACTCTGCACACTCCTGCTTGACCTTTACACTGTATGACCCTTTCAGGTTTAGCTTTTAGTTTGATATTATTATTATGAAAGCTTATGGGGATGTAGGTAGAGACATTATGGTCACAGTTGGTGGCCACTGATGCAGACATGCAGCAGAAGTACTCTCTCTGGAAACTTCCTATTAAAGCCTTGTAGCTCGGTGGTACATTGCTGCTAAGCACTGTACTATGATTAAACTCTCCTTCCATTCTTCTGTTGATTTTTGCATGCATTATTACCTACCTATCTACCTTGTTTGTTTTTGTATGCATGAATGCCTACCTAAGTACATACATATCCATCAAACCTTCAGTTTAATGGCATAATGGGGAAGGGGCAGGTGGTTGGTAATGGCAGTTAGGTTCGGTAGAGATGAACTTGAATTGCCATGGTTGTATGAATAATGCATAATTCTATATCCAGTGGACTTTTACCTTTATTTCTAAATCTGTTCATACCAGCAGATTTTGTTCTGTTAAGTTGAGGGTATACTGCAAAGCAGAAAAACCACCATTTTGGGAATACGTATATAGTTTCTTTTATTTGAATATGAAAAAACACAACTTGCACATTTGGTTCCAGAGACTCCAAGATTGTAGGTTGGCTGTGGAAATTATTGAGAGTAAGAATAACCTTGAATGAATGGTTCTTTTGGAAGTGGTACATTGTCACTGCAAGAATAAAATGGTTGATCCAATAAAGAGCAGGATCTTGCTCATCCTTGCTGTCTTATTAGACTGCCAAATAACAGGCAAGGTGGTTTTGTTTTTACCTTTTGAAGGATAGGTATTTTGTGCTTTTAAGTTACCATTGCCTTTCACTTGACATCACCTTATGCATTTCTCTCTTGCTAAAGTATGTTCTAGACGGCATTTTCTACCAAAATATAATCTCATCAGAATTAAACACTTCCTCTGGAGTATTGCCATTCTCAGAAATAATTCTCATCTCAGAAAAGGGAAAATTTTCCTCACTGATCTTTTATATGTTAATAGGAGTCAGCTACATAATCAGTGACCTTTAGATGGCCCCCAAATCACTTGTAAGTCTTTTTTTATTATGTTATATTAGGCTAGTCAGCATCTGATAAATGAAAGTCCATTATAACCATTATAAAGTGGTTAAACCATCCAGAACAAGCAAACACTTTGAGTGCTATCTTTCCTGCTTATTCAGTTTTATAGTATAACAGGGCTTTCTTCCTTATATTCTGGGCACTAAGTGCAGCACCTTTTCTTGTTTTCTGCTCAGTTCAGACATTCAGTAACGTTTCCTTCTAATTTACCTATATTGACCTCATTATTTTCAGGTCATTCTTGTTTTTTTCTCAGAAGTGTAGGAATTGTTGATTCTCTCAGATCAGTGGCATAGGCTGTCTCGATCACACACGCACTACCTTTAAGCATGTCTAATTACAGTGGACCCCCGGTTTTCGTTATTTTTTCGTTCCAGAATGCTGTTCAAGTGCCATTACCAAACAAATTTATTCCCATAAGGAATAATGTAAAGTAGACTAGTCCTTTTAGACCCCCAAAAATACACTTATAAAAGCATTTAAAAAAATACACTTACATAAAAGGGTGAGTTTGGAGCAGGACGAACACCGGGGGTCCACTGTATTTTATTTTCTGAGTACAGTCATAGTTTCACACACTTATCCTTCTTAGCACCTCCAGCATCGCTAGTATTCCTCTAGGGTGCCATGGTCAGTTGTCATTGATGAGATGGGGTGATGATTACTGCTTCCAAAATTGTTTGATGAGTAAAGTACACGACACTTCCAGGAGGCAGTTGGCAGTGTGGGTGGCTGTTGTTTACAGCTAGGAATGATGCATGGTCTTCCTAAAATAGTAGCTTTGCCCATAACTGGAGGGGAAATATTCCATTGTGCGGCCAGTCAGATTTTCACATGGAAATAGATTATTTTTCCCCAAACTGCATAGTGTGATCAACTGGTCGTTTTACCATACAGTTAGGACTTGGTTACAATATTTCACTCATGGTTCACTGAAAATGCATTAATTGGACATGCATTAACTGGGATTCTACTGTATTATGTGATTGTGATAGTAACTGTGTACTTCATTAAATTAGTCAGTGGCTAGTTACGTTTTTTAATATGGTACGCGTATTTAATTTAATTTGTAAATTTAGCTTTTCCACATGGTCGGTTGCTTTGTGTAGTTTTGGAATGGTATAAACCTTGGAATAACCATCATTTTCACACATGTATATGTTACCTTAAATTTAATTTGCAGTAATTGTGCTAAAGCCTCCCTTTGTAACACAAAATATTTTCAATAAAAAAAAATCAAGTTGATAAACCTGGTAAAATGCTTATACAGAGTCAAATATTAATTTTTTAAAATATCAAGCTTATTATGCTTGCTTCTTTTTCAGTCACTGGAGCCACTTACACATGGCAGCAACAACTTTGTATGAGGACAGTTGCTGGATCTCTACCCTGGCTCATTGTTTCAATTAAGGTTTCCAAGAATGGACTTGAAGAATTTCTCTGCCAAGGCAGCGAGTGAATACATGTCAGAAGCCAACATATAGACTATACATACATACATATATATATATATACACATATATATATATATATATATATGCATATATATATGTGCATATATATATATATATATATATAGATATACATATATATATATTATATATATATACATTATATATATATACTATATATATATATATATATATATATATATATATATATATATACATTATATATATATATATATATATATATATATATATATATATATATATATATATATATATATATATATATATATATATATATATATATATATATATATATATATATATATTTTAACTAATTGTGATGGGATTGGCAAGTTTTGCCTTACAGATTCATTCTATAGACTCCTTTTCTTGTCTTGAAATTGCATAGCAAGTTTATTACATGGACAGTTTGAAAAAAGAAAAGATGCTGCAGGTCCTACCATAACTTGCATCAAGTGGCCAAATGAAAAGGTTAGAGTTTATAGTGAGAGGAGAGGATGTCGAGGACAAGATGAAACCTTGTTTCTCAGGTGTGATTATCCTGATTTGTCTGTGTTGAATGTTGTCGCAGCAGTTCTCCCTGCACTAAACGTCTGATGTAGGGTATATTGGACTTCCAGGTTTTAGAATGGTGGGATTTAGTAAGATGCCTTCACTATAGACTATCATGTGTTATTGCACTCATAATCTTTATATTGCTGATAGCCAAAGAAGAAACTGTAGACTAGTTGTTAGCCTACAGATAACCTAGGTGGGAAGTAGAGGATCAAAGGTATTAAAAAGTCCCACTCATAAAGAAAAGGTTTGAGGTCCATTGTGTGTTACACGAGACAAACGAGAGGAGTGGACTGAAAAGTGATAGTCCTGGCATCTTGTGTGATTGTGTCAGTTTTTCCATGCTCACATGTTCTGTGCAGAAATATTTTCCCCAAGTTGCCATTTTTACAACTTGGTGTTCTGTACATGAATGCCCTAAGTCTTTTTTGTATATATATAGGAAAGAGATCAAGCTTCCAGTGTCCTTTACTGCAGGAAACAAGTAATGTTAACCCCTTTTCTAGAATTTCAGTAAGACTTAGATATTATGATTTTGAAATTTTATAGTAGCTAGTTTAATATACTAGGGGAATTTGACTGTCTAAACATGTACATTGGAAATTTATAAAAAGTTATTTAAATTTTGAGTCTGCCAAGAAAATTTTCCCTGTAACACAGGTAAAAAGAAAGTATGTATGTGGACATTGCAGCAAGACTTGCTCACGTTTAAAGAACACTAAGAGAGTAGCAGTCTTGACAGGCGGAGATCGTCCTAAGCTTACGAGTACAAAGGCATCTTGATTATTTCCCTTTATAGGATTTCTATGATGTTGATGTTTGTAGGGGTTAATTACCATGGTTAGGACTTTTAAATAATTTCTTCGGTATGTATATTAGTCATTGTGCCACTGTGTTCAGAAAATATGAATATAAATTTGTCAAGGAAACTAAAATCTCTAGCTGTCAATGTCCAATTCATAGGCTCTCAAAATAGGTCCAAGGGACAGTTCAGTGCTAATTCTACAGGATAAACCTTAGATCTGATTAATGCCTCTTCGTAAGAAATTTTCTGAAAGGACATTTGACTCTTGAGATGTGTGTGACCTTGTAATCTATAGGTTGGTGAAAAGTAGGTTATAAAATACTCCTTAAATTTTTTTATGTTTATGCCATAATGATATATGGCTACGTAATTATAAAAAATATAAAACTGGTGGTGTTTACAGCATATCTATTTCACCTGCAGAATTTTGTAATGCTTAAGAGTTTGGCTCCTTGATATATGCACCATGCATTTCTGCATCTTTCAACTGTGTAATCCAAGTTTGTAATAAATATTGAGAGTATTTATTTACCATGATATGTGTATATAATAGCCATACAAATATTTATAAATGCTACAGGAGTATGCATTTATAGAATTGTATGCAAGTTTTCAGAATTTTCCACCAACCTGCTAAATACATTCATACATGTAATATATTACAAAAAACAAGCAGTATCATTCTCAGTGCCAACTTGTACACAATTTTTTTTTTCTATGCACCTTTGATGCTGGAGAGAGGGGAAGGCTTCATTGCCACATTTATATATAATGTGACGTTTCATAACTTAAAAAGCTGATATTGTTATGAAATTGTGGATTAAATTGCCCATTCTAGTCTGGTATATGGTTAAGACTTGATTTGGCTAGGTGGTAGAAGTTAGTCTAGACATTTAGTGAATTTAATTTTGTCAATGTGCTTTTCTACCAGTAATGTCCTTTATGTGTACAATGTAGAAAAAACAATGTCTATTAAGGAATGAATGAATATCCTAAGTAGAATCATCGTCATTTTATATATATATCCCCTGTAAGTTTGAAATTGACAAGTTTATATGTAGACCCAAATTTCTGGTTAGTTTAAAATCCAGGAATGGGGAGGCTACTGGACTTATTATTTGCTATATACCATGTTTCATATATTTGTCACAATGAACAGTTGTAATAAGCACTTGGCTAAGGTAGCAGTGTTGACGGGTTTTCCTCTCAGTTGTCAGTGTATGTGAAAATTGTAATAATGTTGGTAGAATTACTGACAGGGAGCAAGAGGCTAGTAACCCCTTCTCCTGTATATATTACTAAAGTTAAAAAGAGAAACTTTCATTTTTCTTTTTGGGCCACCCCGCCTCGGTGGGATACGGTCGGTTTGTTGAAAGAAGAAGAAGAAGAATAATAATTACTGACAATATGTTAGGTAAAAGTACACAAGTGCAACTAATGCAACATTTTATTGTAGCAACGTTTCACTCTCCAGGAGCTTTGTCAAGCCGTAACTGCTTGACAAAGCTCCTGGAGAGCGAAACGTTTCTACAATAAAATGTCACATTAGTGGGCACTTGTCCTTTCACCTGTGTGAAAATTGGAGCAAGTTTATTGAAGCCGCATTATTAGACTGATATTTTATGATTGGTCTTTTAAGAAGGATAAATAATACAATGTGCTCCTCAACATTGTTGCATTATTAAATGGGCAGGTTTGTCTTTTTTTTTTTTTTTTTTCAAAAACTATTTTCTGAATTTAAAGATAACATTTAGTAATATACAATTTGTCAAAATAATTTACTACCACTAAGTATATGGATACTTTTATATTGAACTACTGCGATTGTTTAATAAAATGTAACCAAAGATTGTCATCCTCTAAACCATTTTTTTATATGATGCTGTAGACCTCTTTTTGAAAAAAAAAGGTTATGAATACATCTTGATCACATTAATATACATACTATTCCCAATGGGAATTCTTGTAAGGCCACAACTTTTTTCATGCATACCACAGATGGGTTGGGAAGTCATACAAGCATATTGGTAGTATTGTATTATAAATAAATATCTGTATTCAGAAACCCCCAATCCATTTCTGGTTTAATAGAAAAATAGTAGGTGGTTTAAGTTTTCATTTGCTCTGATTAATGTTCTGAACTACTTTCAGTTGGCATTTTCATAATTAACTTGCATTGGCAGTTTAATATTGTTATCAGACTCTTCAGTAAGATTTTAGGTTTAAACTGTGATAAGCAGTGTTATTGTTGCATTCATTTGTTTGTCTTAAGTGCTTATGGACTATGTATCTAAAGTGAGACTAATTTTAATTAAATA
This sequence comes from Cherax destructor, assembly GCA_009830355.1. NCBI lineage: Eukaryota > Metazoa > Arthropoda > Malacostraca > Decapoda > Parastacidae > Cherax > Cherax destructor. The sequence goes on along the minus strand of WNWK01000601.1, from coordinate 386,489 downwards.
TTGCTTTTCTGAGGAGAATTATCATCATAGTTCATAAACATTGAAGGAAACAAAACTGCAAAAATGTTTGTGTCCAGTTTGTTTAGGAAAATTATGTTAAAATCATTTTAATTGTCTATGGATGGTGAATCACTTGAATAAATGTTATTGTGCGTGATGAGCTTGAATGCGTATTTAAAATGGGTGTAAGAAATGCTCAGCTCTAAACCTAAGAATCAGTCAATTGATCGCCTTCCGTGGTTGCTTGGCTGCAGTTGGTTTCGAGATTTGGAGGTTGAAATATAAAATTACCCCAGTTTAAGACTAGTTGACTAGCATTTGAAAGTTGCTCAGGCTTCAAAATGTTATCTCTCTAACCTGCAATTTCGAATGCCACCAAATATTCACCGATACCTTATCACGTGTTTTTGAATATTTTTTTATATGCAGATTACAGGTAAATGATAAATCACTTTGGTGGGTTAAACTATGGACAATTTTTGTTTTTATTTGTTATAACACTGGTATTGGGTCTTTTCTGCCCCTTAGTATGTTTATTTGTGATGAAACCAGCCATATTAGGTAATATGATATACAATCCCTGAGTACTTACAAACATTAGTAGGGCATGTATGGTACTATTGTATACACAGGTTTTAGATATTGAATGTACACCAGGTAACTGAGTACTAGATGCAAATTATACATGTATCCACGGTATCCTAGGCTAAGCAAACTCGATGATGATGGTTTCATTCAAATAAATTATATTTGACATGCTTATGAAACAGTCCAGAGATCCGTCCTATCAACACCCCTGCCTTTGCTGCTGAAATTCTCTCTTTTTCTCCCTGTCTAATATTTTTGCCTTGCTTCAACCATTTTCTCGTAACTTTGTATTCTAGTTTTCGTCATGTCTCTGGAGAGAGCCTTAACTCTGTAGTACTTTGCACAGTAAACCATGGAATGGGTAGGGGTTTGAACTCATGGCAAGCGAGTCCTACAAGAGTTTTAGGACTCTCTTGTCATGGGTTTAAATTCTCACCTGTAATGTGGTTTGTCTGCAGTTGTATTATTACGATTTCATGAGACATTTAGCACATAATTCTGTCTTGCCTTTTCAACTTTGAATGATGGCTCTCTTAGTGTTAATTTTCCACTTACTGTACGTGAATTCAGCACAGGTCTCTCTAACCCTTAGTAAGTACTCTTACTTCTAAATTGTATATTTGGTATAATTATGCTATGCACTATTTTAAGAGCATAATTATAAAATTTTCAGTTGCAAAATTTGTATATTGCAAATTTTGGCAGAGAACTAAAATATTAATGAAATAAAACTGAAAAATTATAGTGTTAAATATGGCCTGTAATAAAATGCAAGTAATATGAGTTTGCTATTTTCATGGTGGCATTAAACCTAAGTTTTGTATTGGGTAAGTTTAACTCCACCTGTGATTATCACTGTCAGGAATCACATTTTCTTTAACATTTATCTACTTGTAATTCAATTGATGGAATTTCTAAAGCTGAGTGATTTGTATGTATGAGAATGAATGTTAGTAGAATGACCAAGTAATACATTAGTCAGTTTACTTCAGACATATTTCAGATCCAATAGGCTTGAGCACAGTGTCCACTCTTTGTGCTTATACTTAGGTTAGAATTATAGTATTGTACATTAGAGTATTGTAACTATCAGTTTCATAATAAAATACTTCAAGCCCATTTTTTTTTTTTGGTCCCTTCTAAATATTTTTGGGTCACAAGTTAGTTTTTTATATGACCCTGGTCAGGAAAAAGTAATTTTTTGTTATTAGATATAGTACAGTGGAACCTTGGTTTTCGTGTGCCCTAGTTTATATGTAAAACTAGTTATTCTCTATAAAATGTATTTTTTATTAATATTTTTGGGTGTCTGGAACGGATTAATTGGATTTACATTATTTCTTATGGGAAATATTAACAAAAATACATTTTATAGAGAATAACTATAATTTTACATACAAACTAGGGCATACAAAAACTGAGGTTCCACTACTCGTAGTACAGTGACAATGTGGGGCTAACCTGTCATATTGAAACACTTTTTCTTCCTGCCGTATTATAAAATGTAGTTTACACATGGTGACATATTGTTAGCACAAAAGCCACTAGGTTTTGGTGCATTTTGGGCTATATTTAGCTATATTTTCCTATCTTATTCTACCACACAGGATAGGCTTCATACATTAGGTAGTGAAGTCTGTTTACCTGAGCTGAGAGACCAGTGGGGCAATGGGCATCTCGTCAATCATTCCACTGGATTCAGTAACTATGAGAACCTTGTAAGATTCCAGCATGGGTAGTCTAGTTGTATCTTTTAGTTCTTGTTATGGGGTATTATGGACTTGTTGTGGGGGCTGTTGGGACCCAGCATGTGTTGTTGTAATTAAATAACATGAATGCCTAATTATATTGAATTAATCAGAAGTACTGCTTAGGGCCCTAAGCAGTACTTCTGATTAATTCAATATAATTAGGCATTTAATTACAACAACACATGCTGGGTCCCAACAGCCCCCACAACAAGTCCATAATACCCCATAACAGTTCTTTGTTGTTTTAATGTGTTGTAGTTTATCCTTGTGGTGGTTTTTAGAACTGGTTTTTTTTTTTGTGACTTTTTACATGTTTGTCAGTAGAATTTTTTTCTTTTTACAATGTTGTATTTAAAAATTATACATATTTGTTTATAGGAAGTCCTTAGTACAACATTTGTAGTAATAATTGCTTTTTTTTTTTATCTTAGCGCCTTCATTTAAGTTTGTCGTTGGTATTTTTTTTTTAGATTGATATTTTTTTGTGGTTTTTAGATCTTTGTGGTAATCGTAATTTTGTTTTAGGTCTGTGATTATATTTATAGTGGTTTTTAGATTCTTGTAGTTATAATTGTTTTTTAGATGTTTGTGATTACTATATATTTCTTGACCTTAATGTCCTCTTTAAGAGGGGCTACTTGTTGTGGTAAAGATGCTATTGGTCTGAGGAATTGGACCTTTCAGTCTTCTTTCTCTGACCAAACCTAATTACCCCCCCAGTCTCCCCTCACCTGTCCCATCCTCCCCATCCCTCCTTTCGTGTTCCTCCTCCTTTTCCCATCCCTCCCTTCTCCTTTTCCTTTTTTCAACATTTGGGGTCCTCCCGTCAGGCATTAAAGTTCTAGGTAGAGGGAAGGGTATCGTGGTACATCCCATTCCGTTGTGGTCCTTGGTAGTGTAGTTTGCCATGGAATCTAGATCATCTGGGGATGTCCTGATCCCTCCGGTCTCTCGGGGAAAGGCTTTGAGTGTTTCTCGGGTAACAGGTGTATGTATCTGGAGGCTGCCTGTTGAATTCCGGGAAGTGGTGGCTGAAGGAGGTATGCTTTGTGGCAGGTATCTGACTGCCCTCTCTTTTGTCCATCGAGGTGGCTCAGTAGATGTGAGGTTGCTATCCTGGATTGCTGGTTTACTGGCATGAACGGTAAGGTACGACATGGGTTCCATGCCGCATCTGCACTACTAGTGGTACTGGGGTACTCTTGGGCATTCCTCCTAGGAGCTATCCCTCCATATTCCCCCTTTTTTTTTTTTTTTTTTAAACAAAAAAAAAAAAATGACAACCATGGAGTCCCAGATCCATGAAACTGCTCCTCCGGGGTCCCTTTCTATCGCACCCTGTTCTGACCCTACCTCATTATTTGACCATTCTTCGGACCTTTCTAATGCCCCTGTACCTTCTGCTGGTGCCATTTCATCACCTGCTCCATGTACTGAGGTTCTGCCTGACTTTGATACATCTGACCTATGCACATTTTTGACCATGCTTCCGCCTTCTCTCCCTACGGTTTGAGGATTTTCAGATCGCCCACCCATCTCAGGATAGACCACCTCTAGTCCCACACCTAAACAACCAAGACCATTAATTGATGACATTACTTCAATTACTATTCACTCTGCCCAGAAAAGACCAGCATAACACTCGCTTCCTACTGACTATCTTTTTGATCATAGTATCAGCAAGACCCTCCTGTGCCATGTTGGTCAAAATACTTCATTTCATGCTCTTCAGAGTGGTGCACACATCGTTACTGTATAAAATCTTGGCTAGGCTCACGATCTTTCCTTTCTTACTTCTATAGATAATATTCCTGTCAGAGTTCAAAAACACACTTCTCTCAGTTCGTGCAGTGGTACCATATTTTGCCTTGTATCATTATTCAACGTGTTTTCTGGATATGTGATGATGACATTCTGGAGCAATTTGAGCTCCAAGACCTGATTCTCAAAGTGGACACTTATGTACTACCTGCCTGTTGGCGGAGATGCTTCCCCAGCAATATAGGTCGCTTAACTTTTGACTGCCGAGAAATTCCATCCTCAGTTTGTTGCGGGACAGCATCTACAGGTCCGGGAGTTGATCCCTGCACCCCAACAGTGTAGAAATTGCTGGCGCTTCAGCCACCCAGCGAAATATTGCAGCTCCATGGCAGAATGCCCAGTCTATGGTGCTACTGATCATACCAATATATCCTGCAGCCTCGCTCTTGCCTTGATTGTAATGAAGCTCAACTGGCTTATTCTTACCGTTGCCAAGTTTACCTAAGAGAATGAGAACGTGCTGCATGAGAACGTGCTGCATGAGGCCAATGTACTAGTTACAATAGGACCACAGATCGACTCCTTGATTTTAAGGGTGGGAGAGCGGTCGCCTGGTGTGTCATCCGGACCACAGATCGACTCCTTGATTTTAAGGGTGGGAGAGCGGTCGCCTGGTGTGTCAAACGTGAATCTAAACGCACTTGTTGGTAGGATTGTTTCTACCGACACTTCGGCTTCCTCTATGAGTGCAGTTTGGAAAAAAGTAATGAAATTGAGCAGTAAGTACTCTCCAGATCCGGCTCCCGTTCTTCGAGTTGGCGGTGTCAGTGTTGCAAACCCTCTTGAAGTTGCCACAGAGAATGGAAATCATCTTATCCGTATCTGTCAAGGGCTCCATCTATGCCCCTCGTTTCTTTCCTCCAAGTCTGCCAGGGAGCTACTGCCCTTAAACTTTTCTTCTAGCAGAGAAAAGTCTTATAATGTGCCTTTTACACTTTTAGAACTAGTCAACACTTTTTGCTTGCCGATCATTGGCAGCTGGGCCTGATGGCATTCATGTTCGTATGCTTCAACATTTGCATCCTTCAGCCCTTAAAGTTCTCTTGCGTCTTTTCAATCTTATTTGGTCACACGGAGTTCTTCCCCAACTGTGGAAATCTGCCATTGTTCTACCTTTTCGTAAACCAAGTACAGCCTCTCCTCACTCAGCGATGTACTTGTTTACTGATGCCTCAGACTTACAACGGGCTCTCTGACCAGTATTCATACCTAAATAATGTATATTAAGAGCTGATTTCCTCTATTCTGTTTTTCAATATACAGTACACTACTGTATAAACATTTAAAAATAAACCAGAAATGTTATAAATGGTGCAAAGGTGACATTAAAACAATATCAAAGATGGTTGACACAAACTCACTACCATTATAGTATGCTCCTCACTTATAACCCCTGTGGTTTGGCGCTTCTGTTTGATTATAATAAATCCTCACTTAGCGACGAATTTGTTTAACGACATGGTCTTAGGGAAGGAACTCTGTCGTTAAGTGAGGAGAGGCTGTATTTCAGGACATATCTCACACTATTGTCCCATTGCTTTTACCAGTGCAGTATGGAAGGTGATGGAATGTCTGGTAAATAGATGTTTGATGTGGTATATTTAGAGACGCGCAATAGTCAATCCCCTTGTCAATTCGTATTTCGTAAGGGCTGCTCTACTATTGACCCCTTACTCCTCTTAGATATGTATGTTTGTAATGCCTTTGCTGGTAACCACTCCATTATATCAGTCTTTTTTAGCTCTTGAAAGGCATATGACACTACTTGGAGGTATAACATCTTGGCTCAAGCCCACTGAGGAACATTGCCTCAGAGGCAATCTGCCATTTTTTCTTACAAACTTCTTATCTGAGAGATATTTCCGTGTTCGGGTTAATACTTTGCTTTCCCTGGACTTTGTCCAAGCTGAAGGTGTCCCTCAGGGATGTGTCCTTAACACAACTCTTTTTCTCCTTGCTATAAATGATCTGGCATCTGTTCTCCCATCAAATATTTGGTCATCACTCTGTTGATGACTTCACTATAGCTTGTGCAGGCACTGACTGTTGACTAATAGCAGCCTCACTCCAGAATGCTGTCAACCGTGTTTCCCATTGAGCCACTACTCGTGGGTTTAAATTTTCTAATGCTAAAAACACCAAATTACTTTCACTAGACGTCCAATTGTCCCTGATGCTCCATTGTACCTGTGTGGCTTATGTATCCCTGAACGTGACAGTCAGATTTCTCACCCTTCTGTTTGATCACTAGTTGTCCTGGAAACCTCACATTACCTTACTGAAAGCAGCTTGCCATAGCCGGCTGAACCTCCTTAAAACCCTCGCTTATCTTTCATGGGGGCTGATTGTCGAACTCTCCTTTGACTGCATTCAGCCCTAATTTTATCAAAGCTAAATTATGGTGACCAGATATATTCTACGGCCTCTCCTGCAACTCTCTCTAAACTTGATCCCATCGATCATCAGGGGTTATGTTTATGTCTAGGTGCTTTTCGCTCACCTGCTGAGAGCCTCTGTGCAGAAGCCTATGTTCTATCCTTTAAATGGTCATTGTGATGCTTACTGCCGCCTCTGTTTTGTCCGCTCTCATGACCTTCATGATCCTTCTACATACAGGATAGTATCAGACATTAGTATAGGTCCATTATTTGTTCGATGCCCGTTTACTCCGTCTCTTTCCTCTTCGTCTTCACTCGCTCTTGTCTTCTCTTCAGCTGCTCTCTTTTTATGTTCATCTATCATCTAACTTTTCTCTTCCACCTTGGGAGGTTCTGACATTTTATGTCTGTTCCTCCCCACTGCCTTGCGCGAAATCCCTATTACCTATAGCTGCTGCTCACTCTCTTAATCACTTCTGGTCTCATTCTCATGCCATTGCAGTGTACACTGATGGTTCTAAATCCTCTGACGGTGTCAGTTTTGCAGCAGTGTTTCCGGACAGCATAGCATTTTTACAGCTGAATTGTATGCAGTTCTCATTGCAATTAGCCATATCGTATCTCTGCTTACCTCATTCTTTGTAATTGTATCTGGCTTTGCAAGCTATTAAAAAATTTGATTCACCTCACCTCATCTTTTAATTCTTGTATACAACTTTGATTGTGCTGTATTACCAGCAAAAACAAAGAAATCGTTTTCCATTAGGTCCCTAGTCATGTTGATGTTCAGGGCAGTGAACAGGCAGATTCTGCTGTGTGGTCAGCAGTACATGACTTCCCAGTTTCACGTCGAGGCCTTCCATTCTCAGACTGTTTTTCTGTACACTCTAGCTGTCTTCACAACCGTTGGCAACAACATTGGTCGAGTATGCCTTGTAGCTATAATTGTGGTTTTTAGATCTTTATCATTATAATTGTTTTTAAATCTGTAGTTTTATTTCAATCAAGCAATAAGCCCATACGTACTTTTATATCTTTGTAGTTAGTTATTGTGCTTTAGATTGTCATCTTTATTTGTATATTGTTATAGTTATACTTTCATGCTTTTAAGTTATATTTTGTTTTAAGATTTTTTTGTAGGTTTAAATATTTTGTGGTTTTTAGGTCTTAAGCTCTTTATGGTCTACATATTTTTAAGTTGACTTGAATATTATGGTTTATAGGTTATTATGGTTTGAGTATATTTTTTTCTGTGATTATAACTGTTGTGGTTTAAGAAAGTTTTTGTTTTTGATCTTTGATTTTACTCGTAATTTCTGCATATTTCTAGTTATTGTTATGGTATTTAGTTTAATGTGGTTTTGAAATCTTTGTTATACTGAGGAAGCATTAAGCCAACATGGGTCATAACACCTGGGTAATTACCTAATCTTGTACAAGCCTAATTAAATTGTGTTATTTTAATTACCTCATTTACCAACGACTTGGACTTATGACGGGCTCTCTGACCAGTATGCATACCTAAATAAGAGCTGATTTCCTCTATTTTGTTTATTACAATATACAGTACACTACTGTATAAACATTTAAAAATATACCAGAAATGTTATAAATGATGCAAAGGTGACATTAAAACAATATCAAAGATGGTTGACACAATTTCACTACCATTATAGTATGCTTCTCACTTAGTGACAAATTTGTTGACATGGTCTTGGGAACGGAACTACATCATTGAGGAGAGGCTGTGTGTATATATATATATATATATGTGTGTGTGTGTACCCACGAACAAGTGGTATTGATCAATAATGCGACTAGCCAAGGAGTCAAACCCATGCTGCTTTGGCCCGCCTCATGGTGAGCGAAAACACATGATGCTCTAGTCCCCGGGACCACACAATCCTCAAGAATAATGCACCCAAATAATATACAATATAAAATACTGCTCGTTGGGGTAGTACAAACAGGGAGTAGAAATTAGCTCAGAGGCAGCCACACCACCGTATGTCCTTGGATGAGTGCATCATTCTTGGGCTAGAGCGTTGTGTGTTTTCGCTCGCCATGAGGCGGGCCAAAGCAGCATGGGTTCAACTGCTTGGCTAGTCGCGGTGATGTTATTGATGTGTTGGCGTGCAGGTACAAATTAAAATCACTGTGTCCCTCTAGTCTTAATGCCATTGTAATACTATGTAATCACTCTTGGGTGATTATATTTTCTTCAAAATTATATAAGAAACACATTACATAGCATATAAACATGATACATAAACCCACAGTACAATAAATTTCACATAAATATGAGGTTTGGTAGCCGGCGGAGGGAAAACATTACGTTTTCTCTGGTCCAGTTAAGCCCTGTGGTTTAGCGCTTCTATTTGATTATAATAATAATCTGGTCCAGTACTAGAGAAAACTTGTATAAATCTGTGGCCCAGTCATTCCCCTTAACACATTCCACTTTGTTTACAATTCTCAGCATGAATTCTCATTACTTCTCCCTTCGTTTATGGCATCTAAAGGTAGAAACGCTTAAACTCGGTGAACAAGGTATGTCGATAGTAATATGGCTCTGGGACACATTAAATATTGTATAGCTATGTAGAAAATGGGAAATCCCCGAAACCGGGAGAGAAATTTCCATAGACTATCATTCAAGAATGGGAGGAACCATAGAAAATGGGAAATCCCCGAAACCGGGAGAGAAATTCCCATAGACTTTATCATTCGAGAATGGGAGGAACCATAGGAAAATGGGAAATCCCCGAAACCGGGAGAGAAATTCCCATAGACTTTATCATTCGAGAATGGGAAGAACCATAGGAAAATGGGAAATCCCCGAAACCGGGAGAGAAATTCCCATAGACTTTATCATTCGAGAATGGGAAGAACCATAGGAAAATGGGAAATCCCCGAAACCGGGAGAGAAATTCCCATAGACTTTATCATTCGAGAATGGGAAGAACCATAGGAAAATGGGAAATCCCGAAACCGGGAGAAATTCCATAGACTTTATCATTCGAGAATGGGAAGAACCATAGGAAAATGGGAAATCCCGAAACCGGAGAGAAATTCCCATAGACTTTATCATTCGAGAATGGGAAGAACCATAGGAAAATGGGAAATCCCGAAACCGGGAGAGAAATTCCATAGACTTTATCATTCGAGAATGGGAAGAACCATAGGAAAATGGGAAATCCCGAAACCGGGAGAGAAATTCCCATAGACTTTATCATTCGAGAATGGGAAGAACCATAGGAAAATGGGAAATCCCCGAAACCGGGAGAGAAATTCCCATAGACTTTATCATTCGAGAATGGGAAGAACCATAGGAAAATGGGAAATCCCCGAAACCGGGAGAGAAATTCCCATAGACTTCATAAATCGAGAATGGGAGGAATCAATTGAAATAGGATATTCCTGAAAGTGGGAGTGACTTTCTTGTTAGATTACTACTCATTGGAACAAATAATAAAAAAGAAATAATGAGAAAAGTTTATTTCATATTACTGCCTTATTGCATAGATGATAAAAAGATGTCAATATGAGCTTAGAATCCAATATCAAGTGATAACCTGCTGACAGTTTACCATGGCAGCAACAATCCTCCAGTGCATATGTGGCAGTCGCACTTTCATGCATTTTCTCCAACAATTGATCATGACATTGTTTGCAATGGTAGCCCCTAATCTGTTCTGAGCCAGATCAAAGGCCTGTGTCCGGGCAAGATTGCAAAACTAATCAAAGTCAGTAGACTATGGCAGTATGCAGTCAACATACCTCTGTTGGCAATATCCAAAACTAAGTCTTTCAGAACTGCGGCAGTACCCTTTGGGACTATTAATAAATAAGGCTTAAGTCCCATATTGCACAGTACTGAATTCTGCTTCCAAAGAATGAGTTACAAAATAATGCCCTAATTATGCTTAACCTAAAGTAACCATCAGCATAATCTGATGCTGCTTTAAATTTCTCTTCTAAATTCTATAATAATACAACCCTAAGAAATTATTGTTCAGAATCAAGAAGTAAATTGATAACAATAGATAACAGATGTAACAAAACCTGGTTTATCCCAACTGACCAATTGCTGTTAAAATATTATATCATGAAAAGAAAAAAAAATTAGTTGCATTAACTACGGGAGTTTGGATTAACCAGGTTTTCTGTAATCAAGCAGTCAACAACATGAAGGTAGACTATGAAGTGTCCTATAGAAAACAAATGGCTTAAAAGCCTGCACATAATACCAATATAAATCTGATATGCTGTATAGACTTTGCAAAGTATCTAGCCAACTAACTGTATGCATACTATTACATTTATTTAAAACTGCAATGTGTATGTCTGCACTGCAGTAAAACTGACAGTCTGTCAAAGAAATTTTACATATGTAATCAAAATACATTTCTTCTCAGAGATTATTAGAAATGAACATTTTACAGCTCCTCAAAATTGTATACACCATTTTGTCATTTAAATTGACACTTTGTATTTTTACTGCAGATTGTTTTTTCTTGTTCAAGTCTTTCTTTAGATCCATTAAACATATGTTTAACTTTTATTTAATCACAAATGACCTGTTAAGAGGCCCAAAAATCACATTTCATTATTTGCTGTTCATGTTTAATCTTCAGAACTTAATTCACCTGTCCCCATTATAAACCATCCTAAAAAAAAAAAAAAAGTTGCATTTCTCTACACTGTTAATGAATATTCATTGTCACACATTGGCTGCTCCAAGCATTTCCCGATTTTCAAGATCAATATTACAAATATTCTTCATAATCAAGTACGTGGTTTCTTACGTTCAGTTAACCTAAGCAGAGAGGATGTTCAGTTACCTATGTCACTAAACCCAACAAATGATATACCTAACAATGAAAGATATTATCTATACTTGCAACAGCAACTTCCTGTCCAGAAAATACTTGGATCACCATAATTCACAAAACCTCTTCAATGGCCTATGTACCTTTCGCATACTGTATTCTACAATACACAAGAAAACACTAGTTTTCTTAGGAAGGCCTGCTGCACTTACTAAAGGGGAATAAAGGTGGTCAGCAAAAACTATTTAAATAAAAATACTCATATATGAAAACAAATCCAATAGAAAACTACCACAATCTCTAAAGGCCACACATTGGTGTAGTACTGTTTTACACTTACAGGCGAACAATTTAGTTGGTATTGCTTTCAGCAATACACAACTTTTTGAGTCCCATCACATGTGTTCAATGAAAGCATTAGTAACTGACCACAATTAGCATTACTATTAACATGACATTGCAAATAAGCCTTGGAGTCATTAATAACAAAGCAGAAATATATCAAAGACTTATAAGCAAGGACTGTTAAAAGTTTATCACTCTACGGAGCCATTCATTTGTAACAATAAATACACCAAAATTTCAAAATAAAAGAATGAACATTTTTCACTTAGACGGCAAAATAGTAAGTGCAACTGAACCGCGAGCTTCTTTCAAAATAGCCACTGCATCGGCATGGGTCAAGCCAGCAAGAGACTGTCTGTTCACTTCCAGAATCTGATCCCCGCGTCTTAGGGATCCCTCACGAGCTGCGGCACCTCGTTCAAACACACTTTTCACGTATATGGGCAGATCTCCCAAATTGGATCCAAAGCCTCCAACAATGGAAAAACCAAGACCATCTTCTCGCCTTTCTAGCAAGATTGTCCTTATTCCCAATGGTTCCTGAGACTCAAGTGGTGAATGTGGTGGCTGTCTTGTTGGGAGGTGATGTGGCTGGTGGAGGGAAGGGAGATGTGTGCGAGGAATGGGAACAGGTGGCTCTGTGGGTGGACTGCTGGAGCTATCTGGGGAACTGTCACTTATTGTTACTGGCCAAGTGCTGTTCCTGAAAAATATAGTAATAAATATTTTACATTAAGCTCAGAAGATATTTTGAACCATATTCATGCATTTTATTTATAGTACATTTAAGAATACCAGTTCTTAACATTTTAATATCAAAATACAAACCTCTATTTCCTGTGCATGCATGTGGATAAAAAAACAAAATTATTAACAAACCAGGAAATGTTAACAAATAATTTCCCAATGCAGTTGAAATTATTCAACATTATGATCACAATACAGTATTAGGTATCACCACTTACGCATTGTTATTAGAATTAGCTTTCTTGCCAGCCTTAAGTCGCCCTAGCTTCATGGAAACTGAACCTGGTGCACACTTTAAAATGGCTGCAGCTTGCTCTTGTGTAGCTTGGCGAAGATCCTTATCATTTACCTCCAAAATCTGATCACCTTGCATTAGCCGACCATCGCTCTCTGCCACACCACCTGGGACCTGTTAATAAGTAGTTATATGTAAAGAAATACTTATGACTGTAATTATGGAAAACTTTTTTTTTTTTTTTTTATTTGGGCTATAGTTAAATTTTTGAAACACATTACTGTCAAAAGTGTAATGAATTCAATATAATCCTTGCAAATTTATCATTATTAACTGTTCATTTTGTAATTCATTGAAGAATTTATGGAAGGGGAGCTACCAGGGGGTGTCATGCTTATAAAAGCTCTCCAATTTTGCAACCAAAACAAATTGCCACAAATAATGTAACTCACCAATTTCACCAGCAGGGTATATAAAAGGAATCATCTAAAAACCTAGTGAAAATCATTTCAAACATCCTCCAAAAAACAAAAGAAATTAGCACCACATCTCTCCATAATTAGAACAGCTACCAGTGTTTCACTGCCAGATGCAAATCACAGTTCTCTGTTTCAAGCCTTCAAAATACACTCATAATGGTCAGCATACAAGCAATATGGCTGGAGGCAGAGGAATTGGATTAAAAAAAAAATCCAAGCCCTACCAAGTGTGCAGAAGCTGGGCATTCAACACTGATGTAGGGCAGATAAAAAAAAAAAAGTTCCCTTCAATTGATTTGACCAAGTGAACTTCTGGCTATCATTGAAAGGCTAAAAAATGAAATATGAACACTGCAAAGTAACTACACATATCTAAAAGTTTTTGATGATAATCAAGCTAACAAAATATCGGAACTGGAAACCATGTCGAGTCTACAATTATACATACAAATTTTTTTTTTTTTTTCATTAACACATTGACCGATTCCCACCAAGGCAGGGTGGCCCGAAAAAGAAAAACTTTCATCATCATTCACTCCATCACTGTCTTGCCAGAGGGAAGCTTTACACCACAGTTACAAAACTGCAACATTAACACCCCTACTTCAGAGTGCAGACACTGTACTTCCCATCTCCAGGACTCAAGTCCAGCCTGCCGGTTTCCCTGAATCCTTCATAAATGTTACTTTGCTCACACTCCAACAGCACATCAAGTATTAAAAACCATTTGTCTCCATTCACTCCTATCAAATACACTCACGCATGCTTGTTGGAAATCCAAGCCCCTCGCACACAAAACCTCTTTTACCCCCTCCCTCCAACCTTTCCTAGGCCAATCCCTACCCCGCCTTCCCTCCACTACAGATTTATACACTCTCGAAGTCATTCTGTTTCGTTCCATTCTCTTTACATGTCTAAACCACCTCAACAACCCCTATTCAGCCCTCTGGATGATAGTTTTGGTAATCCCTCACCTCCTCCTAATTTCCAAACTCCGAATTCTCTGCATTATATTCACACCACACATTGACCTCAGACATGACATCTCCACTGCCTCCAGCCTTCTCCGCATTGCAACATTCATCACCCATGCTTCACACCCATATAAGAGTGTTGGTATAACTATACTCTCATACATTCCCCTCTTTACTCCACAGACTCTGCAGTGCACCACTCACCCATTTCCCCTCATCAAGTCTATGATTCACCTCATCCTTCATAGACCCATCTGCTGACATATCCACTCCCAAATATCTGAATACATTCACCTCCTCCATACTCTCTCCCTCCAATCTGATATCCAATCTTTCGTCACCTAATCTTTTTGTTATCCTCATCACCTTACTCTTTCCTATATTCACTTTCAATTTTCTTCTTTTACATACCCTACCAAATTCATCCACCAACCTCTGCAACTTCTCTTCAGAATCTCCCAAAAGCACAGTGTCATCAGCAAAAAGCAACTGTGACAACTCCCACTTTGTATTTGATTCACAATTTATCATATACTGAAGTTATAAATACTAATATTGTTTAATGAATGGTACATGCAATTTTCATAGCCATAATATACAGTATATAAAATAACTAAGTGATATATTCAGTAAAATAAGGCTATATTTGAGTTTCTGAACCCAGTAAACAAATTTTGACACCACAGTGACCAGTCTACGAAAGATATATCTGGAAGTAAGACATTCACCTAAAATATCTGCAAACTCTGAAAAAGGCATCTGCCTAATTAAAGCTCCACAGAATTGAAATGTCTACCCAACATTTTTTTATTGTGAATTAGTTATGTAATCCACACAAACAAGAAAATTCTGTGTTCGCAATTTTGTTTTGCAAGGTCTTAGTGTGAAGGTGTGACTAATGTGTTACTCAAACTTGCCATGTGTAGTTTAGTCAAATCTCTCTACAGCTAGCCCTCCACTTTCGCGAGCTTCGAACATTCGCGAATGCCCAGCTGCCCAATCATATACATACTACAATATTTTATGATGTTTTCATGTGTCTTATGATTGTTCATGGTTCAATAGGTTAAGGAAGCAGTATTGTTAGGCTAATTAAATGCTACAGTACAGTATTATTATATTTCCCTACATCATATTTGCGCACCAAACATTCGCGAATTTTCAAGATTCGTGAGGTTCTTGATCCCCTAACCCTTGCGAATGTGGAGGGCCTCCTGTATTATTAAAAATAGTAAGCTAACCTACACTTCACTTACTACAAAACAGTTTTGGTTTGGAGATAAATTAAAAAAAATTGATTTATATCATAACTAAATTATTTACCAATCAATCTAGACTGCAGGGGCACTGACCCCTGGAACACCCTCCAGGTAGGTTGATCTAAATTATTATCATTGTTATTAATTATTATAGGGAAATGCTAAACCCATAGGGGTCATACAGCCCCTGGGTAATAGGAGGCAATGGGTTCAGTTCAAAGAAGGGTAGAAAGGATTAAATTCCATGGAACAAGAGTCCCTTGAGGGGGATCCACATTTAGACAACATTAAACATTTTAAAGACAAAAGATTAATATTCTTAAGATGTGGAATAAATTTTCAAATGCAAAATCATAAATTCTTTAAGAAGATATACTTACCACATCAGATATAAAAACACCGGGTCCATTCTTGCGTCCAACTATTGAAAGGCCCAGGCCCTTCCCAGACTTCTTGGTGAGCTGGACGGTGATAGTATCATAGAGGTCCTCTTCCTTTTGCGTTCCTTCTTCACGGTAAACCACCATTTTCACCTATCACACCAAAAGTGTTTCATTAGGATTATTTATTCAAGATTTTATTATTTTTTTTTTAAATACAGGTTGAATATACAGTATACAATGGAACCTTGGTTTTCGTTTGCCCTGGTTTTCGTCGAATTCGGTTTTCAACGACTTTTTTATCAAAATTTTGTCCCAGTTTTCGTTCAACACCTCGGTTTTCGTCAACCATACCGAACGTATCCGCCTGCCCACGCACACGTTCTGAGTCAGTCTGGCTTTGTTTCTCGTCGAATGAACATTACCCTGCGCATTCACACGAAACCTTTCATAATAATCTATTGTTTTTTGTGTTTGTTTATTGAGTGCGACTGCTAAATAAGCCACCATGGGGCCAAAGAAAGTTCCAAGTACCAGCCCCTTGATAAAGAAGGTGAAAAACACAGAATTCAAGAAAGAACTCGTAGCAAAGTACGAAAGTCCATGGGGTTGGATGTGAGTGGCCAGGATGTGGAAGAGTTGGTGGATGACCACAGGGAAGAGCTAACCACTGAAGAGCTGCAACACCTTCAACTGGAACAGCAACAGATTGCAGCTGAGGAAATTGCTTCAGAGGAGGAGGAAGAATGTGCCTTCTTCAGTGATTAAAGACATGTGTGCAAAGTGGAGTGAGTTGCAAAGTTTTGTGGAGAAATATCACCCTAACAAATCTGTTGCAAGCCGTGTCTGCAAAATGTTCAATGACAATGCCTTGTCCCATTTTAGGCAAATCTTAGAGACACCAGAAACAGACCTCTCTGGACAGATTTTTTGTGCGACAGGGGTCAAGTGCCAGTAAAAGACAAAGAAGGGAAATAACCCCGGATAGGGACTTGATACCTGAAGTCCTTATGGAGGGGGATTCCCCTTCCAACCAATAACCTCTCCTCCCCCCTCTCCCATCTTCCATACGCCAACAAGTCTTCAATAAAGGTAAAAGTGATGCTAAATGTTCATTTATCCATTTCATTAGTCCTTTATATTTATTTCTCATTGTTTTCTGTATGTAAAACTATAGTTATTCTCTATAAAATGTATTTTTTGTTAATACTTTTGGGTGTCTGGAACTGATTAATTGGATTTACATTAATTCTTATGGGAAATATTGCTTCAGTTTTCGTCGAATTCGGTTTTCGTCAGACTTTCTGAAGCGACTTAATGATGAAAACTGAGGTCCCACTGTATATATATATACGTGTATATTAAATTGCCAAATGTAATAATATCAATTTGATATAATAACTCTCTTTAAGACATTAGTTGGTAATTATATTTTAATATAATTACATTTCAAGTTTCAGTGAATCAATATAAAACGTTCTCTCTACATGTCCGAAACACCTCAACAACCTCTCCTCAGTCCTTTGGATAATAGTTTTGGTAATCCCACACCACCTCCTAATCTCCAAACTACGGATTCTCTGCATTAAATTCACACCACACATTGCCCTCAGACACATCTCCACTGCCTCCAGCCTTTTCCTTGTTGCAACATTCACAACCCCTGCCTCACCTCTATACAAGAGCGTTGGTATAACTATACTCTCATACATTTCCCTCTTTGCTTTCATGGATACAGTTCTTTGTCTCCACAAGCTTCTCAGTGCATCACTCACCTTTTTTTTCCTCGTCAATTTTATGATTTACCTCATCTTCCATAGACCCATCCACTCCCAAATACTATCTGAATACATTCACCTCTTCCATACTCTCTCCCTCCAGTCTGATATCCAGTCTTCCATTACCTAATTTTTTGTTATTTTCATCACTTTACTCTTTCCTATATTCACTTTTAATTTCCTTCTTTTACACACCCTACCAAATTCATCAACCAACCTTTGCAACTTCTCTTCAGAATTTCCCAAAAGCACAGTGTCATCATCTCCCATTTTGTTAGATTCTTCATCTTTTAACCCCACACCTGAGCATTCACTTCTCTTACAACTCTATCTATAAATATGTTGAACAACCATGGTGACATCACACATCCCTGTCTAAGGCCTACTTTTACTGGGAAATAATCCCCCTCTCGTCTACATACTCTAACCTGAGCCTCACTATCCTCATAAAGACTCTTCACTGCTTTCAATAACCTACCTCCTAATAAAAGCATAATAGGTCAGTTTCAAAGACAAGTTTTGTTGTTTGACTCTCAAAGTGCATTGTTAGCTATTCAGAGCTTTGTTTCTTCACATCCCATTATCTTTCACAATCAATATTGGCTGTGTCGCCCCTTCAGAAAGTATAAAGAAGACAGCTGTTGCTGGGTCGTCAGTCATTCTGGTATCCAGGGCAATGAATTCTCAGACCTTTCTGCAGCCCAGGACCTATCAATCTCTCACGGGAATGTATTCTATTCAGAATAATGTTTCCAGTTGTCTAAGAATGTTTGGGGTCAATGGCAGGTTAAAGGACAACAAGCTGTTCTTAATCAAACCACAACTGAAAGTGTCAGCTTTACTGATGTCTGATTATTCTATAGGTCACAGGGTCATGAAGATCATTAAAGCAAACCAGACAGCATACAGTACCTCATAAGAGGACCAAATTCCCCAATGTAGTACTGAACCTAGATCATTAAAAGCTAATATAAACAGGGTTGCACTATAAACACCCCCAATGTAGTGATGATCCGTCATGAAAGCTTTGGGAAAAAGTGGGAATCGGCTTCATAGGCCACAAAAATTGACCTAAAATAAGATATGGTAACACTATGATGTATTCTAAATTTTTTTCTAAGTTGAAAAAGACTGCCACCACAAACCAACCTTCAGTAAAGACACTGCTAATGTATCGAGTCAGATTAAATGAGCCTTTCTGTATCCCAACCAATGTGGGGAATATACAGCTGTCTGTAAGTACTACACTAGTCTCCCATTAACTATGTGGTTCATTGATTTACAAATGTAACTAGAGGGATCATCACTCAACATAGCCAATTTTCAAAAAGAAAGAACCATAGACTTTTATGGGTTGCACTTCTGTAATGTAAACATGATTGAATAAAGCTAATAGGAGTAATGCTGAAACATAAATGCCAGAGCATGAGAATATTTATATCACTAGGCCCAGTAACAGTAACAGAATTAACCCTTTCAAGGTCCAGACCCCCAATCAGAAACTTGTCCACAGGGTTCAAGAATTTTCAAAAAAAAATTTTTTTTATTTTTTTCTTATGAAATGGTGGAGAATCTTTTCCTGAAGATAATAAAACAAGTACAAAATTTAATGGAAAACTGATGAAATTATACTATGGCAAATTTTGCCGTGTCGGTGATATTTATGCATCAGCGATTTTGCTCACTTTGAGTCCCATTTTAGGCCAATTATACTTTTCCAGTAGACCCATTTTTTTAGATATTTTGCTAGTATGTCTTCCATTTTATCGATTGAGCACAAGAAACCGCCCAATCAACTATTTCAACTACTCAATAAAGTGATCAGAAATTGATAATTTGGCCAATTTCACACAAATTTCAAAATAGGGTCCAGAATAAACAATGCAAGCATTCCTGGCTCTAAAATAACATTTCTTCTGTTCATTAGTTACATTCCCAGGCTTTATACATGAATTCCATTTCGAATTTTGATTCAAAAAATTTTTTTATTCACACAAAAAATAGAAGATTTACTGATATGCATTATTGTAATAATTGTATAAATAACATCAGAGCATTTACGAATGCATATCAAACCGACCAGAGGACGCGTATTGGATGAATTATGTGATTTGTTTACTCCTGGAATACCGGTAAAAATTTAATATTTCCGCTAGTTTAAGCTCAATTTCAAGCTATTTTCAGTCCTCAAACCAATCAAAATCATCTCTATTTTTGTAATATATCTTCCATTCTATCAAAAGAGAATACAACCATACAAAACTACACTGCAAATTCGCTTACCACATAGACCCATTCTCTTGTATCTAGGCCCAAATTTACCGCTCACAGTTTATCTGAGTGAGCTGAGCTCATGGCATAGTTCTATGGTACTGACCTGGAGTTCAAAACCGTAGAACTATGGCACTGACCCTCAAGGGGTTAATGCAAGTTCAAGAGCAGTAAAGGGAACACTACATGGTTAATCTAAGGAAGCAGTGAAGTCCAGAACAGATTCCTGGAGGGATTTCAACTGAAGGAACTCAGGAGATAGGAGTGGCCCACAGGAAACCTGGGCAAAGTTACATCCTACTGCTTTTGCAGCTTCAACTGAATCTGCTAATTCCGTATAGGCAACATTAAGGACTGAAGTTGCTTCAGAAGGGTACTCGCCTGCTAATTTACACATCTTTTTTCCATACTGCACTCAGGAGTGTTGTCATTTAAAATGGAGACTTAAGCACCTCAATAAGCACATTTGAACTGATACAGAAAATGGTGATAAGGAGTACAGGAACGAAGAACAGAGAAGCAGATGCCGTCACTGAGACTGTTTACTACTTTCCACTAATTACTTTCCATTAATTATTTCAAATTAATAATTAGGCAACTCACAACTAATTTCTGCAGATATCTGGTTATAATTAATTCAGGAACTTAGATAATACTGTAATAACTTGACAAATTAAAACTGTAAGCTTACTTGACAAATACAGCACCCTAAATGATCTAAAATGTTGTGTTGTTAATTACTGTACAATATATTATAACAACAGGCCTACACATAAAAGTACTATTAAATAAATACTGAACACCGTTATAACAGACAATACTGATTACATACATTTAATAAATTAGTATACAGCCTCTCCTCACTTAGTGGCGCACTCGTTTACTGACAACTCGGACTTACGAAGGGCTCTCTGACCAGCATGCATACCTAAATAATGTATATTAGAGCTGATTTCCTCTATTCTGTTTATTACAATATACAGTACACTACTGTATAAACATTTAAAAATATACTAAAAATATTATAAATGGTGCAAAGGTGACATTAAAACAATATCAAAGATGGTCGACACAAACCCACTATGTACCATTATAGTATGCTCCTTGCTTAGCGACAAATTTTTTACCGACGTGGTCTTAGGAATGGAACTCCATCGTTAAGTGAGGAGAGGCTGTAATTGAATTTTCAAGTAATGAGAGAAACTTCAACCCAACATTTAAATTACTAAATTTAGTTTAGTAACAATGCATTAGTGAACTACATGTCAGAGAAGTGATCTTGGCTGCACTACCCACATGCCTACCACACTGCCCCTTATTGTATGTATTAAGTGATCAAGGTCCCAGGACAGAAACGTTTTCTAATAAATATGTCCTAATGTTTGCTTTCATGTCTTTCTAAACCAACTTGTCGATAGTTATTACTAAGGTTTATACCATGTATTAATTTATCCACTTAGTACAAAAAAAAAAAGGGCAGAAACTACAGTTTAGTTAGTTCTGCTGTTAAACTGTTATAGAAGTGGTACATTATTCAATATTTATATAGATGCAATGCAGAATTTATTAACCAAGTGGTTTAAAAATGGGCAGTTAAACCATGATCATTTCCCATCATCCACAAAAAAAAAAAAAAAAAAAAAAAAACTAAATGAGATAGATAACATTAAAGTCCTACAATTTCAATATGTTACACAATTTACTACAAAATTTAATTACCATTTAACTAAATATCTTACCTTATCCTTTACCACAAAGAAAAAAAAAATTATAAAATAAATCAGTTAAAGGATGAAAATAATTTGAAAAGTATTAAAGTCTAAAATATCAAAATTAACCATAATACATACTATTTTTTTTATGCTAATAGGAAAAACAAATGTTGAGAAAAACAAATTTAATGATTTAAATAAACTGCCTTAATATTCTTAACTTTTGAACACTACAAATAACAACATATTTTCATCTAAGTTTCTTTTAAAATATATACAGTGGACCCCGCCTAACGAGCAAAATTCATTCCAGAAGCCTGCTCAAGTGCCATTACTGAATGAATTTACTTCCTTAAGAAATAATGTCATGTAGGTTAGTCTATTTCAGACCCCCAAAAATACACTTCCACAAGCACTTACAATATTATACTTACATAATTGTACGATTTCCGGGGTGCTTGTTAGGCGGGGTCCACTGTATGTATTTTTCATTTAGCAAGTTAATTATCTACTTTCACTTCTATTTTTATTATAAAACAAAAAAAATGCTACTAATAACTTATTAATAACATAACTGATGGTCTTAGTGATAAGATTGTAACCTGGTCTTTGTGATAAGATTGAAACTTGGTCTTTGTGATAAGATTGAAACTTGGTCTTAGTGATAAGATTGAAACTTGGTCTTAGTGATAAGATTGAAACTTGGTCTTAGTGATAAGATTGAAACTTGGTCTTAGTGATAAGATTGAAACTTTGTCTTAGTGATAAGACTGAAACTTGGTCTTAGTGATAAGATTGAAACTTGGTCTTAGTGATAAGACTAACTTGCTCTATTGTATTTTATCGAGTTTCCATATTTATGTCAGGTGTTGATGTTCAATCCTGTAAACATGGTGATGAATGGGATATAGTAACTCACTTTATAATGCAACTCTCCATAATGTTATTCTGTTACAAAGAACTTCAAAAAGTGCAACCATCTTGATAAGACCACAAAACATTGATATTACATGCCATAATCTAAAATAAATTAAGTCCAGCCAGACCTCACTTAGCTTATGCCTACACAGTGTATTTCCCAAGGTAAGGGGATCCAATAAAAGAAACAGTCACCATCATTCATTCAATAGCCATCTTGCTAGATAAGAGTTGACACCACAATTAATACTACCTTGCAAACTGCAACACTGCCATCCCCCCGCCAATGAAGAACTTCGTAACACAAGTCCACACCTCAAATTTATAAAAAAAAAAAAAACCAGTCTGCATTTACATTTTATATTCACTTTCATTATATTTGCCTTTTTTCCTTAACCCCATCAAACATTTCCCATCAAGGAGGGGCAACCCAAAGAAGGAAATATTTACAAATGTTCCGCCTTGTTTTCTTTAACGTCACTGGCCACATGAAAGAAGCATTCACTAACACTCGTACAATATACAGCAATTTTCTCCAAAAGGGCATAGATTGCCTTTTTTCTTTCTTCACTGTATATAACACACACCATAGTTTACATTCTTTAGTGCAATTTGCTTACCTTTGAGGGAGTCTGCCGTAGGACACTCAGAGCCTTCTGGTGAGTTATTTCTCTGAAGTTTTCGTTATTCACATTCAGAATCTGGTCACCAGGTTTAAGTCGTCCATCCTTGGCAGCTGCACCATCAGGGTAGACTTCATGGATAATTATAGCACCCTGCAAATCCCAATTATCCATTTAGAATTAAAAAATCCTACAATTTGTAATTATATACAAAATCTATAGATTTAATGTTAGAGATAACTGATATTTCTTCCTTTCACATCAATACAGAATCAGAAAATTAAAAAAAAATAAACTTAAAAGTCTAATGTTAGAAATGCTGTGCACACTTTAATGTCAGTTGAAATGCTTGTTAATTTTTTTTTTATTTTATATTCGCTGGCCCTCTCGCACCGTATATAATTAACCCTTTGGGGGTCGACAGACCCTCTCCCAAACTCGTTCTCAGGGTCGAAAATTTTTTGGAAAAAAAAAAAAAAAAATTCTTATGAAATGATAATGTTTTTTCCGATCATAACGACACTAAAAGTTTGAAATTTGATAGAAAACTTATGGAATTATGCTCTCGCGAAGTTATCGGTCTCGACGATATTTACGCATAGGCGATTTGGCCCACTTTGAGCCCTACTTTTGGCCAATTCCAATATTGCAGTCTACTAAAATCATAGCTATTTCACTAGAACTCCATTTCTTCTATCGATTGAGTACAAGAAACCGCCCATTTACCAATTTGAACCTAAAAAAAGTGGTCAGAAAATGGCAATTTGGCCAATTTCACACAAATTTCAAATGATGCCAATTTCAAAATAGGGTCCAGAATAAACAAGGCAGACATTCCTGGCACTAAAATAATATCTTCTCTGTTCATTAGTCATGTCTCCAGGCCCCTCTTACATTACTTTTGCTTTCCATTTTGAATTTTTATTCTCACAAAAAACAGAAGATTTACTGTTATGTATACAACTGCATCATTGTAAAAACGGTATAGATAATATCACCGCACTTGTGAAAGAATATCAGACTCACCAGTTGACGTATATTGTATGCGTGGTGTGATTTGTTTACTCTTGAACATTGGCAAAAATCGAACATTTTCGCTACTTTGAGCTCAATTTCAAGGTACTTGTCATCGTAAAGCCAATCAAAATCATCTCTATTTCTGTAGTATATCTTCCATTCTATCAAATGAGACCAAGAAAACGAGAATACATCAATAAATACCATACGAAAAATAGACTGCAAAGTCGCTGTTTTAAACGAAAAATACGGTCAGAGTTTTTTTTTTAATTATGCAGTGTGCGCTGCAGGATTTTTTTATACTGCGCACACTGACCACACAGACCCATTCTTTCATATGTAGGCCTACCAGCCGATTCCCGCTTAATTTGAGACCGCATATGGCAGAAGTGGTTCACAATATTTTTATAGTCCACAAACCATACATTTCATATCTGTATATAAATATTTTTGATTCATTTTCTCTTTGAAGGGAAGACTTTTGATACAATGTATAATATGCTTGTAGTTCAGTTCGTCAGGCTAAACACAGAGTCTGGACAGTAAATAAACAAGTGACTGCATGGACCTAGCCTCACCTTTGGCTAGACACCTAAAGTCAAAGGATTCATTATCATAATAGGGTTTACCATATCATAATTAATACATGGTTTACCTGTAGATGGGGGCACAGACATAGAGGAACAGGGGCCCACTGCTCCTGCAACCTGATCCCAGACCAAGCTCCTAGTTGATGTCCTAATCAATCAGGCTGTTGGTGGTGACCACAAACCATCCAATGAAGGAACCACAACCCAGTTGATCAAAACCTGACTTCAGTAACTTATCAAGTTTCAAACCTCATGAAGGCAGCTACAGCTGTATTGGTAATTCCCCTCAATATGGTATCTGATACACATGGTTTGGTACATCATATATCCAAGTGTTTAGGTACAAGAGCTGCCTCTTTTACCAGCAAGTACAATTAACACTTCCAGGATTATTACAATAAATTTTCATGTTTTGCCACATCAGAAAATGAAAAAACTTGCTGTATACCTGTTCAAGATGTTATCCTTGTACTACTAGGAAACACAAAAGATGAATTTTAAACATTAAAAACATCGTGCATTATATCTTGATTTTCATACTCTTATTTGCTTGAAATGAGAATAAATGAAACATTTTGAGCTTTATAGTTAAGGTCTAATTTTATGGCACTTATTTAATAAAAACAGAGCCGTTCATGAATGGTATACAATACCGACAAGGTGAAAATTAGACATGTGCAACATCTGGGTATCTTTATTGTAGACGTTTCGCCATCCTAGAATCTGTATTGATAAAGCCACTGGATGGCGAAATGTCTACAATAAAGATACCCAGATGTTGCGCACGTGTCTAATTTAAAAAAAACAGAGCCCATTGCTTTTCACACTTGTGAGATTCAATTTCTCTTATTCCCACACCACAGCAGCAGGAAAAGGCAAAAAATGTATGCACAATGTAATAAATCAAAGCAGGTTATGCTTCTACCATTAATGTACTGCTCTTCCAGAAGGAAAACAATATTTTCAAATAAAAATTTACATAGTCATTCACATCTAACACTTTCAAGACGACAGAAATCCTTCAACAGTGAAAACAACTTGCATTTTATTTGTTAATTCTGATACTTACTCGCTATTTTGTGGACATTCGTGAGAAGTAAGGAAAGAAGAAAGTGTGGTTAATATTTCAATATTAAAACAATCACAAAACAATGAATTATTTGTTGAACAATTTACTCATGCACTTTCCTAACCAGCTCATGCCCAATGATTATCATAAAATTAACTAAAATCTGAGAATGCAAAAAAACACAAAAATATAATTTTTATTGTAACCAATAATTTCAGTACACAGTACGTATATCATAACATACTGCACATTGTCAAGTAGAATGATATACAATATTGGGTAGTAATCCTTTTAAGGTAAAATGGGTTGTAATAATAGTAACTTCTCCTAAAGCAAACATGTGCCCATAAACTAAAGACGTGAAAAAGCAATGCCAGTACTATACTGCAATGCACATTTTCTGATGTATGCATCTTAGCTGAATTCCCTATGTACAATTGAGTCCAAAAATTTGCAAGGGTTAGATCTAGAGATTTTTGCAAATTCAGTGGCAATATCTCTTAAATATGACTAATTTGATTAATATTAGCATTCACAAGATGTTCGAAAAGGAGAGATATTTGGCCAGGAGAAAATCCACTGAGCATGTTCTGAACAATATCCAAGGGTTAATTAACCCAGTGAAGGGCAGATAAGCACCAAACAAGCCTGGCCCAAGACAAGGCTCTGGGAGCAGAAAAACTCTTGAAACTCATCAAAGGTAAAGTTATCAATTTATCAAAGCTCCTGCAGTTTGGCCTCATGCCATGCTTTTCTGGTCCTTGCCAAGTCAACCTGATTGTTGCTGTTAAGTGATCCACTGGCCCACATCTATCACTGTCTAGTTGATCTGACAGTGGTGGAGGTAATGATCGAGTTTTCCCTTGAAGAGTAAATTCCTGTAATATGTTGAAAAGTCTCAGGCCCACAAATGTTAACACTGTTTACTTATCCTGCCCATGGTACCCCTGCCCTTCACACTGCGTTAATTTTAAACTTCCTCCATATCTCCAATTCCAGAACATTATAATAGTGAGTAGGTTTGGGACCAAACCCTTGTGTGTCTTCCATATACGTATACATTATCATGTACGTATCTATCCTCCACTCCAGAGTACAAATTCAGACCTCTGAGGCATTCCCGCTAATTTAAATGCTTTATTGGCTCTATGCAGGCAGGAAATGATCTCTATCATATAATACTAAATTAACATATAACATGAAGATTCATCTTCCACCATCACCTGTCATCTATATATATTTTTTTTCAAATGACTTTCCATATCCCACCGAGGCCGAGTGACCTAAAAAGAAAAACGAAAGTTTCTCTTTTTAAATTTAGTAATGTATACAGGAGAAGGGGTTCCTAGCCCCTTGCTCCCAGGATTTTAGTCGCTTCTTACGACACACATGTCTTACAGAGGAAGAATTCTGTTTCATTTCCCCATGGAGATAAGTGTAGTGTGACCTAAGTGTAAGTAGCAAGACGTATCTGAAATCTTGCATGTTTATGAGACAGAAAAAGACACCAGCAATCCTACCATCACGTAAAATAATTAATAATACAGGTTACCGTTTTACACTCACTAGGCAGGACATCAGTACCTCCCTGGGCGGCTGCTGTCTACCAACCTACTACCTAGGCTGTCATCTATATACGTATAACAAAACAATCCTTACCAAATTGTACCAATGGTTGCTGTAGAGAGGGTTGATGTGGCCCTGTACAATACCTGTACAAACTTATGGCAAGGAGTATCAACCACCACTACCACCATCAACAGTTCAGCATTGGTAAAAATCAACCACATTTCTTACCAAATTGTGCAAAACATGTAGGAATTCTCCTTGCCTAAATCAAACATACAGTGGACCCTCGCTATTCGAACACTCCAAACTCACCCTTTTATGCAAGTTTATTATTATAAGTGCTTTTATAAGTGTATTTTTGGGGGTCTGAAATGGACTAATCTAATTTACATCATTCCTTATGGGAATAAATTCGTTTGGTAACAGCATTTGAACAGCATTCTGGAATGAAGAATGTTCAAAAGTCGGGGGTCCACTGTATATTAAAGATGAATGCATTTGAGAAAATTAACAAGATAAATGAGCAGTATTGTAATAAAATCTTTCAGGAGTGGTTGTTGGAGGTTTACAGAACCACCACAGCTTACATTGAGCCAAATGCTCTTGTATACCCCGCCTGAATCAGCAGATGGCTTTTCCCAGGCTGTAGAAATCACTAAACAGGAAAGCTTTCACACCGTGACCTTCCAAGTCACACTATGACTGCAAGGTCACCTTTCCATGAAATGTGTAATTGGGAACCATTTCAATTGTGTTATATAGAAAACACAACTTGTGGTAGTGCTAAAAGAGTCAACTGTATTCAAACAAATCATTTTAATTAAATAAATCTTAGATTTTATCAAATGCATTCATACTTTGTGAATGTTTATTTGAAGCATGAACAGGGCTCACATTTGAGTCATGTCAAGAACAATGTAGATTAACATTTTTTTCATTTATTTAGGCTGTGGTAGCTGTCTAGCTACTCCCACGTTCTGGACATATCTGCCTGAAAATGTGGGTTAAAAAAATGATATACAATTCTGACACTTTTTGCTTGCTGTTTTGTAGAACTACGTATTATGATCCAAATTCAATGACAGCTCTATAAATTATTAAAATTTTAAAGGCGGAAAGTTGAAAACCAGAAGTAGCAAGAAAAGTCTGTCTGCATCACCACATCTGATGCACTGGTTTGTCTAAGCTTGGCAGTAAGGCTAACCTACATCAAACACCTAAAATTCACAAATAATATACAGTATATTTAAATGGAAGAATGACAAATACACAAATCGTTAATTACATAATTTTTGCCAACCTCAAAGAAGTGACGACATCTTAACTGCCAATTTTCAATAAGCTAAAGCATTACTTAAAGATGTCCCAATGAAATGTCAAACACACTAATGTTGCAAGAGCTGGCGACATTTCTTGGCAATTCTCCACTGCCTTCCCACACTAAACACCTAGTATGGAATGGTAAATATTGAGTAAAAATTCTTTAGAAAAAATAAAATAAAATTAGATAATTATGGCCTAACCCCTTCTCCTGTATACAATATCTCCCCGTGGGTTCTTCAGGAAAGAGCTGAGGTACTGAGTGTGCTACTTACCATAATATTCAACACATTCCTTGAAAATGGGCAGATACCTGAGGTATGGAAGAAGGCCAATGTAGTCCCCATCTTTAAAAAAGGAGACAGAAAAGAGGCACTAAACTATAGACCGGTGTCACTTACATGTATAGTGTGTAAAGTCCTGGAGAAAGTCATCAGGAAAAGAATGGTGGAGCACCTCGAGCTGAACAGGATAATAAACACCAGACAGCACGGATTCCGGGAAGGCAAATCCTGTATAACAAACCTCCTAGAGTTCTATGATAAAGTAACAGAGGTAAGGCAAGAGAGAGAAGGGTGGGTTGATTGCATTTTCCTGGACTGCAGGAAGGCCTTCGACACAGTTCCTCACATGAGATTAGTAAAGAAGTTGGAAGAACAAGCATGTATAACAGGAAGGGCACTGGAATGGATCAGGGAATACCTCACAGGGAGGCAACAACGGGTCATGGTGCGTGATGAGGTACCACAGTGGGCGCCTGTGACGAGCGGCGTACCGCAGGGGTCAGTCCTAGGACCAGTGTTATTCTTGGTATATGTAAATGACATGACGGATGGGATAGACTCAGAAGTGTCTCTGTTCGCAGATGATGTGAAATTAATGAGGAGAATCACATCGGAAGAGGACCAAGCAGGACTTCAAACAGACCTGGACAAGCTTGACATCTGGTCTAGCAACTGGCTTCTCGAATTCAATCCCACCAAATGCAAAGTCATGAAGATCGGAGAAGGGCAAAGAAGACCGCTGACAGAGTACAGGCTAGGTGGACAAGGGCTACAAACCTCGGCAAAGGAGAAAGACCTTGGGGTGAGTATAACGCCAAGTACGTCTCCGGAGGCACACATCAACCAGATAACTGCGGCAGCATATGGGCGACTGGCAAACCTAAGATTAGCGTTCCGTTACCTAAACAAGGAATCGTTCAAGACACTGTACACCGTGTACGTCAGGCCCATACTAGAATATGCAGCACCAGTCTGGAACCCACACCTGGTCAAGCACGTAAAGAAACTAGAGAAAGTGCAAAGGTTTGCGACAAGGCTAGTTCCACAACTCAGGGGTCTGTCCTATGAAGAAAGGTTGAGGGAAATAGGACTAACAACACTGGAGGAAAGAAGGGTCAGAGGAGACATGATAACGACATACAAAATACTGCGGGGAATCGACAAGGTAGACAGGGACAGGATGTTCCAGAGAGGGAACACAGAAACAAGGGGACACAACTGGAAGCTGAAGACTCAGATGAGTCAAAGGGATGTTAGGAAGCATTTCTTCAGCCACAGAGTAGTCAGGAAGTGGAATAGTCTAGAGAAAGATATAGTGGAGGCAGGAACCATACATAGTTTTAAGACGAGGTATGATAAAGCTCATGGAGCAGGGAGAGCAGAGACCCAGTAGCGGACAGCGAAGAGGCGGGGCCAGGAGCTGAGTCTCGACCCCTGCAACCACAATTAGGTGAGTACATTACTAAAGTTAAAAAGAAAAACTTTTGTTTTTCTCTTTGGGCCACCCCGCCTTGGTGGGAAACGGCCGATTTGTTAAAAGAAAGAAGAATTATGGCCTAATAATGAATCTGGTTATAACAAGAGTGTCTATGGGAAGATAAGTTCCGAGTCCTGAACAATCGAATTATGGGCCTTATGGCATTGTGTCTTCTACGTAACAGCAGTTGAAGATGCCTTGCTACTGTACATACATCAGAAAACTAATATTGTAGCATAGTAATATACTGCTTTTTTTTCGTGCATTTTGACAAACAGCAAATAATGCCCTTTATTAACCTTACTGCAGAGTTTCCCTACATTGCAAGACAAGGTATAAGAATAACTTACCAATGAAACACACAAGTGCATGATGTGACAAGAGCACAGACTTTACTGCCAGTTTGCATACAATGTACCAAAAATACTGGAGGAAGTATTAAGCTTATCTCACTAAAAGACAATCCACATACGTACTGTACTCTATATCATTTATTATCAAACACAAATGCTCTTTGATATTTACATATGGAATGGTATTAGAAAAAAATGTTTGACAGAATATTTTGCCAAGTATGGTTTTATTTTATATTTACCATGGGGGAGAGCTAAACCCATAGGGGTTATACCACATTTAGGAAAGGGGTGGTAATGAGGTTTGCTCTGAGGAAAGGCAAAGAAAGTTCTCTGTAAAATCACTCACCAGAAGTGTGTCTGAGCCTCCTACAATAGATAGACCAAGTCCCATCTTCTCCTTGACAATCTCTATAGTTGTTTCCTTGCCTGGCCGGATCTCTGCAGTTGCTGGGTCCTAGAAAAAACATTCGGTCTTCAATTGTGGAGTTGAGACGAACGATTTGCATAGTAAAACTATTAAGCATTCTAAATGTGAAAGCTACTAACAATATTAACTATAATTAGCTACCCTCATTATCAATTTTCAACTATAAAAAATTGTCAACTATTAACACCAATTTACTACTGTGACTAATTTAATATCATTACACACATTATAACCACAATAGGCGCAAAACAATTTTAAGTCAACTAGTCAGTTCAAACTATAATCGTGGGAAAATTTTAATTTTCCCAATACAGGCGTAAAGCTGAAAAATAGGCTATTGGGTTCTTACATACTCAGTCTGCTAAAAAAAAAATGTATTCAGAAAATCATTCTGTTCAGAATAAATGAATTAAAGTTTATTTCTAAATATTAAATTAAATTTACTTATTCAGGCAGATTACAAATGACTATGATACTGTTGAAAAACTGAAAGAGGATGCAATATTCTAAGCTGAGCCTCAGACTAGTAATACAGTGGACCCTCGGTTTTCGTTCACCTCCAAACTCGAACAATTATGTAAGTGTATTTTTGTAAGTGCTTTTGTAAGTGTATTTTTGGGGGTCTGAAACGACTAATCTAATTTACATTTGTCCTTATGGGAACAAATTCGTTCAGTAACGGCACTCGAACAGCATTCTGGAAAGAATTTTCAACGAAAACCGAGGGTCCACTGTATATCATTTACCCAGACCAATATAGTAGTCCTAACCATATAGCAAAGTGCCTAAATTCAGAGGAACATAAATGAGAAATTTTAGCAGTTCATTATTATTACAATCATAACTAAGCACTAAACCCACAAGGGTCATACATCTAGCAGTTCATTAGACCGATACCATTAAGGGCTTAAAAGAACCTTAATGACAAAAGTTATCAAGCACTTATATTTTAAACGACCATTACAATTTTCCTAAAACAAGGTTTATACGTCCCAACTACACTTGGGTTTTGGGGCAATGTTTAATTCACATATTATTCACTATAGTGAATGTACACAACGTATAACGAATAGGTCGCCAAACATGTTACCTTTGTACCACGAAAAGTTCAGAGCAGCAAAATGAGAAAAATTGCTTAGGTTTTTGATAATGGCCTACCCCTTGTGTTGCACTAAACTGTTTTACATGTTTACTGACTCCAGCTGGGGTTCAGGTTAATGTTTATTAATATGCCCTTCACTTCTGATACTGCTGAAAAGCTATTGTAAACAGTTTCCCCATTTTGTTAAAATATTAAACCTCTCGATATACAGTGGACCCCCGAGTTTCGTAAAAACTTCACTCCTGAAGTCTGCTCAAGTGCCATTACCGAACGAATTTACTCCCTTAAGGAAAAATTTCACGTAGGTTAGTCTATTTCAGACCCCCAAAAATACACTTCCACAAGAACTTACAAAATTATACTTACATAATTGCACGATTTCCGGGGTATTCGTTAACCGAGGGTCCACTGTATATAAAATATTAAACCTCTCTTAATAAAGCCATTCTTTTTCTGACGTACTAAATCCTTGTTTTATTTATTCTGAATACTTAGTATGTACAGTGGACCCCCGAGTAACGTACAAAATTCATTCCAGAAGCCTGCTCAAGTGCCATTACCAAACGAATTTACTCCCTTAAGAAATAATGTCAAGTAGGTTAGTCCATTTCAGACCCCCAAAAATACACTTACAATATTATACTTACATAATTGTACATACGTAATTGTACGACTCGGGGGTCCACTGTAGTTACCATGTTTACCTACCACAACCATATGACTCCTGTACACAATTTGTTGCCAACGTGATTTCATGATTTAATGGAATGCTTATAACTACTCGGATTTGTATTTTAAAGAGGTGTGCAAATATAAACAAATATTAAGAATAATAATGCTGCAGACATGAAAGTGTGCAAACGTATAAGAAAAAACATTATTAAAGTTAAGAATATATGGAAGGTGGATGTTATATCTGATACAATGAGACTGACAGATAAAGGAGGAGTAGCTGGAATATTTAATAAACAATTGTGAATTGAAAAGAAGGGGTATAAAATGTTTAAGTCAATAGTATACTTTCCAGTACAGATGGAGTGCATCTGATGGTAAATGGTTTGTAGAGACTAATCTTGGAAGATGGCCAGTTATTATTTCAAAGTTTTTGAACAAGCAAGTCTGATAGAGTATGAGGAAAATGGCATCAGAGGATAAAAGAAAAAAAGTTTGTTAAGACCCATCATATATGACAGATGATCATTCTCCTAAAAACTAGCTAAATGGCTTGGTAGTCTCTCCACATTTTAGTAAATTCTCCCATATATACAGTGGTACCCCGACTTACGATATTTTTTCATTCCAGAATGCTGTTCAAGTGCCATTACCAAACGAATTTATCTCCATAAGAAATGATGTAAAATAGACTAGTCCTTTTAGACCCCCAAAATTACACTTACATAAAAGGGTGTGTTTGGGGACCATCGTAAGTCGGGGTACCACTGTATATGCAATTGTCCAGCTGCAAGATTTCATTGACAAAACAACACTTCAATTGCACAACACAAATGTTGAGCCTCATAACTCACGAAATCGTAATGACACGATTGCAAACAAACCATACCACGGGTGGGGTTCAAACCCGCGGTCAGAGAGTCTGGAGTTTTGAGACTCTGACCGTGGGTTCGAACCCCACCTGTGGTATGGTTTGGTTGAGCCTCATTGATTTCACAAGCATTACTGCTGCTGATAATGCATATTTTAAACACATTGGTGCATACTAGTGACCTACTGCTTTCTGTGTCCAAAACCTTTGTCCTTACTAAGTTATGCATATCTATCAATGCATTTTCTTTCAATGATGAAGCTTTCATCACTGAACAATTCACTCTAACTTTTACATGGAATACATTAAAAGTAATCAATTACTTAATATCATGGCTCATTTTTACAATCTGTAAGCAGAAATGAAAGCTATTTGATATTTTCCTGGAAAATTTAAAAGATCCAGTAACCTGCATTAAATTTCAAGTAGAACGGTAAATATTTTAATGATTTTGAGCTCCAAAACCTGAAATGTAAAAATTAAAAAGTAAATACTGTAACCTAACCTGAGGTTTCTCCTCTGTAGAAGGAAGCGGGGATGGAGAAGACGTAGATGAAGTTGACGAAGTGGTGGATGTTATGGATGTTTGGGCATGTGAAGGTAATCGGTCCATGGGTGCCAGTCGAGTAGGGGGTAATGGGGGCGAGGAGGGTATAACAGGTTCATCCATTAATGAAACAGGTACCGATGCAGGCAACATTGCGGCGAGCAAAGGGGGTTTGGCAGGCAGGGCAGGTTTGGGGGCCAACGTTGGTTTTGGTGGCACATCTGCAGAAATATATTGCATTTAAAAATGCTGCACAATAAACTTTTTTTGCTAAAAAAAATGGTATTAAACGTTATCAAGTCTTTAATACCACTAAACAATTAAGGTAGATATATCCCATTCATAACTTAGAGGTAAGTATGTACAGTATTATGAAATATAAAGAATAAAACCCCTATTGCCAGGAATGTTCTTTGCTATACGTATTAAGCATAGTTATATAGAAAAATCAGCCAAATCACATTAGACAGCCAGTAAAATAAGAAAAAAAAGCTTGCCTGTTATTAATAACAAATATACTATACTGAAATGTATATCATACATATTAGTTCAGAACATATATTCTAAAATGCCCAAAAATGGCCTGGTCCAAGGGCAGCGAGGGTGATGATTGCCGGAACTATCTATTCTACACAGAAAGGGTTGGAGGGAACTTGTGAATGAGGTTTCAAGTGTTAGGGGGCTTGAGCATCCAGCATGCATTTCAGATTGGAGTGAGTGGAGGCAAGTGGTTGGGATTCATTGTGAAAAGATAACATTCATGAATTTTAAAAATACAAGTTTAAAAAGTAAAATATTTTTACAAATGTCAAGAGAAAATATAATTCCAATATATACTACATATAATTAAACAATTTGTGCTTGAACTGTTCATAAGCTAACTTACAGAACTTGATCACTGTATAGTGTATTTGTAAACTAAAGCCATAATGTAGCCATAGGGGTCATACAGCACCTTAAAAATTGGAGGCATTAGGTTTGATCCAAAGAAGTAGAGTAACTCCAACTCCCAGCATCAAGCTGGGATGAATGCAATTAAGTTAGATGTCTTACTGCAAGATGGTCTTCCAAAGATGCAGGTCAATGTGCTTCACAGGCTTGCAACACTGTCACTATGCTACAACCCTGGTTTTTGTATGTACAATCATAAAGAATCTTCGTGTTTACCTGTTCGAGAGAACATACTCCCCAGTTAGGCTTTTTTTTTCTTCATTCTTAGGGAATTGGTTTATTTACATTAACATAACCTAGTTATCTGGATGAAGTGGTAGTCTGACCCACTGCATACTAAATTTATGCCCATGGGGCATAAAGAATCCTTCCTCTATAAGCCATGTGCGTCATAAAAGTGACTAAAATGCCTCGGAGGGAGATGGCTGATACGTTGGAAAAAAAAAAATACACAAAATATTTCATCAATACAGTGGACCCCCGAGTTTCGTAAAAACTTCACTCCTGAAGTCTGCTCAAGTGCCATTACCGAACGAATTTACTCCCTTAAGGAAAAAATTCACTTAGGTTAGTCTATTTCAGACCCCCAAAAATACACTTCCACAAAAACTTACAAAATTATACTTACATAATTGCACGATTTCCGGGGTATTCGTTAACCGAGGGTCCACTGTACTCTGGCTAAAGTAAATAGTAATAGTATAGCCTCTCCTCACTTAGCGACGTACTCGTTTACCAACAACTCGGACTTATGCTGGGCTCTCTGACCAGTATGCATACCTAAATAATGTATATTAGAGCTGATTTCCTCATTTCTGTTTATTACAATACATATACAGTACACTGATGTATAAACATTTACAAATATTCCAGAAATGTTATAAATGGTGCAAAGGAGACATTAAAACAATATCAGAGATGGTTGACACAAACGCACTACCATTATAGTATGCTCCTCACTTAGCGACGAATTCATTTACCGATGTGGTCTTAGGAACGGAACTCCGTCATTAAGTGAGGAGAGACTGTATATAGTTTTTTGCTACGCATAAAACTCAAACTCATTTATCTGTCAAATAATTGGTCTGACCGTAGCCAAGGTTCAAACCTATGCCTTACCTCCCTGGCATGGCCCAGCAGCTAAAGTAATGCCCAGATTCATTCAGCCACAATCTCCTCAATAAGGATCAAGTGATGGTGTGACCCCTTGCCTATTACTTCCACCATCTGGGGATCATATTGCAATCTTTCATCAACTCCCAAGCATAACTGGCAATGCCAGGGAGATGTAATATTACTTCAACCCCTTGACAGTAATACGAGATACATTGTGTTTAGGACATGACTTTAAATAAATTCACTTTTGTCTTTTTGAATGCACTGCAGCACTACATTTTGAAGAATGAAAAACATTTCTGGGATTGGTTCAATGAACTATGTGAACAGCCTGTGAAATAAGTCCT
Organism: Cherax destructor; assembly: GCA_009830355.1. Lineage (NCBI taxonomy): Eukaryota > Metazoa > Arthropoda > Malacostraca > Decapoda > Parastacidae > Cherax > Cherax destructor. Next base: position 349,683 of record WNWK01000601.1, on the reverse strand, counting down.
AAAACACCAGAATGTACCTACACAAAAGTTGACAAACACCCAAGTACCCTATTCACCTAGATGAACAGCAGCAGCAGCAAGTGTAGAGAAATGTCAGTGTCTCACCTTGCCCAGGATGCCACCCACAACAGTTGACTAACACTACAGGAACTTAAACACCCAGGTACCTATTTACTGCTACTACTCACTTAGCTCAGTTACCCCCATGCCTTTCAATTGTATTACTGTTGTATATCCATAAGAACAGCTTTTAAACAGTCTCACCTTCATCATCATATTAATTACAATACAATACAAATCTTTATTTCCTTGTAGAGCTTACAATGTGTGGTTTACATGTTATAAGATTTTAAATACAAAGGTGGCCACTATCATGCCTAGGCACTTCGGGCAGACTAACACTAATTCTTACGCTATTTTGATACAGGTTATGTTTGAGTAGTATATTTGAACATATTATTCGGTATGTAATTAGATACACTCCCAGTTAGGTACATACATAATTAGGTTTAAAACAGTTAGATAGTCCAAATCATTTACATACTAATATTACAAATGGTAGATTTAGTAGTGATGGGATTCGATTTGTCCTGGCATGATACACCGTTTCTATTAAAGCCATACTGGAAGAGTATCTAAAACAAACTTAGGATTAACTTAAGATTTAATAGGCAATAGCTTTATTAGGAATTTTATGTTTACCATCATTTAGGTGGGTGTAGGTGTAAATTATGGGGGAGTTACAAATAATGAGTGTGTGTTCTAATACAAAGGAGAGAATTGGGTGGTTTTCATTTGGTTAGCTGATGATGGGGTGTGTTAGGGAGAGAAGATGTTTTTTAACGGTAGTTTTGAAAATGGTGGTTGAGTCTGCGGTTCTAGAGTTTACAGGCAGGGAGTTCCAGATTCTAGGCCCTTTTATGTACATCGTATTTTTGTATAGGTTTAGCCGGACACGGGGAATGTCATAGAGATTTTTGTGTCTGGTGTCGTGTCAATGGGTCCTGTTGCAACTATTAAGAAATTGTTTTAGTTCCGAGTTAAAATTAGAGTTTATGGTTCTGTAAATGTAGATTGCACAATAGTAGGTGTGAATGTTCTGTACAGTGAGTAGGTTAAGGTCTTTGAAAAGTGGGGGTATGTGCTGTCTTGCATTGGATTGCGTGATAATTCTTACTGCGACTTTCTGCTGGGTTATTATTGGCTTTAAGTGAGTTGCTGCTGTTGATCCCCATGCACAAATAGCATAGGTGAGGTAGGGATAGACGAGTGAATAGTATAGTGTAAGTAGGGTAGATTGTGGTACGAAGTAACGTATCTTAGACAGGATCCCAACTGTTTTGGATACTTTCTTTGCTATTTGTTGGATATGGGTGTTAAATTTCTGGTTGCTGTCAAGGTGCAAGCCCAGGAATTTGCCCTCATTATGTCTAGCAATAGGAGTGCACCTGTTCTGTTCCCAAACAGGATGTAGAAGGTTTTGTCAGCATTAAGTGTAAGTTTATTAGCAGTCATCCAGGTCAATATTTTAACTAGTTCTTCATTAACAATAGTGTTAAGTGAGGCAAGATTAGGGTGCGAGATGACATGTCGTATCGTCAGCAAAGAGAATACTAGGTTTAAGGTGTTGTGAAACAGTAGGTAGATCATTGATGTATAAGAGGAAGAGTAGGGGACCAAGGACACTTCCCTGTGGTACTCCAGTATCGAGTGGTCTTATTGATGAGCTTGTGTCCTTATTAGAGACGTACTGCTGCCTATTAGTTAGGTAGGATTTGAAATATGTAAGTGTGTGGCCTCTTATGCCATAATGCTCAAGTTTGTGGAGTAGGATGCTGTGGTCTACTGTATCAAATGCTTTCCTTAGGTCAATAAAGAGTTCAAAGCAAATTCGTTTTTTTCAAGTGCAGTGTAAAGCATGTCTAGCATTTTTACAATTGCATCATTTGTCAATACTCACAAGCAGATTCTCAAGACAAGTGCAAGTTTGCTACCTACTGAAGAGATTTTTGCCTGCTCAGCAGGCTTCTGTAGTTGAAATAGAGAGGGAACTAAATGATGTAGATAAGAGGTGATCAGTCCTGCAGCCTTAAAGTAAATTTGATCAAAGCAATGGAGCTCAATAGACCATGGCTGAGGGACTATACCACCTAATCTCTACATTATTACTACTGTTGTCTCCTCTGTATTTAGACTGAAGAAGCCTGCTGAGCAGGTAAATATCTCGTCAATAAAGACATTAAAATGTTGTCCATGTCTTAGTCTTGCTTTTATTAGCATCACTGTACATTATAACTGATTAAAACAAATACTTGTAGATGGTAATCTAACCTAACCAAACCTAGCATAAATTAACATTAACCTAAATAACATTATGTAGAGGAATTAGCTGACATAGTGAAGGTAACATTTTCTGTAGTTCATTGAACCAATCCCAGGAATTTTTTTTCCATTCTTGAAAACAATATTCTGGGAATCACGTCTGAACCACCACAAGAACATAACAGCACCAGTTAATGAGGAGATAGCTTAAGGAAAAAGTAGGCATCATAGGACTAGAACCATCAACTTGTAACACAGAACATTTTCAAGTCAGAGAATAAATGATCAAACTTAGAATGCTTTCCACCCTGGGGGTCATTAGTTAACGAGTCAAATATGTAAAATACATTAAAAAAAAAAACATTATATGGCAAACTGTATGCGTAGTACAGAAATTGGGCAATATTTGAAACCAGGCAGCATTTCGGCATAACTGAGCAATATGCTTACTACATAGCTCCAACATCCTCATGACAAATCACAATTATCACACACCAATGATTCTACTCACCTCCACAAGAATCTCACCTTCCTTTTTTCCCAAGACTATGTACATGTATATGCATGTATTCTATTGTGTTTTGTGTGACTAGATCAAGTTGAAAAATTGTGCAAGTTAGAACTTAGGCAAAAAGTATACCTGGAGAGGGTTCCGGGGGTCAACGCCCCTGCGGCCCGGTCTGTGACCAGGCCTCAGGAATGTTCTTCAGCAGATTGACTATTATATAGTTTAAATTGTGCAACATTAAGTTTGGTTTTATAGCCAAAATGACATTGTTATTGTGCAAGTGGCAAAAAATATAGCCTAGCAAAACCCACTTAACCCAACCTACCCTAACCTAGCAACCTTACTCCGCCATATGTAGATGCGTGCTTGCTTACATTCAGCCAGGTGCATAAAACTACTCAAGAGTCATTTAAGGCTACATGTCACCTGTTCACCAGTAGAAAATACTTTTAACCACTAAAACGGCGATTAAAGTAATCACTCACAGTGCATATGAAAGGTAAACACATCTTGGTATATTCCCAAATTAAAAAGGCAACTGCTCAAGGAACAGTTTTTCCTGTATGTAAATAATAGTCAGTAACCAACAAATTTAACTATAGCAGAGACACGAATCACTTTTGTAAACTATAATGAGATTAAATAGATATGAGGTACTCGCATGGGCAGCTTGGGAGGTTGGTTAATGGGGTTTCAAGCCTATTATTATTATCGACTTTATGGGGTTATCCTAGGAAATTTACACTATGATAATTGAACTCATGTGTACCTGTGCATAAATACACTTACTTAAAGGCTACACGTAACCCTTACAACACCAGACAAGAACACCTTAATTCCTAAAAAGAAAAGGTATTAAAGTAAACTCTCTCAGAGTATATACACAGAGAGAAATACACCTCTGGGTGTATATATCCTGTAGTGGCTTGAAAAAGAGTGGAAAGCTTGAGAGTGAGAGAGGGGATGAAGGGGAGGATAACTTATCAGTGTAGTAGTAGGAGTGACAGAGCCAGGCTGCCTGTAACACCACTGTAGAGAACGGGAAGCTGGTGTGTAACTCAGGAAGCAACACTAACTAGTATACAAACAGAAATAAGTAAGCAGGTTTATTTAGGTACACGTAGTCACACAGATTATCATATATTGTAATGTATGTGTAAATTACCTAGGATAACCCAAAAAAAAGTCAAGGTGACTTTATTTCCACTGGATCCTTCATACATGTTTATCTCATCAGGCACACACAAGTACAATTATCATACTTAGTATGATAATTGTATTATCATTCCTAGTATGATAATTGTATCATCATACCTAGTATGATAATTGTATCATCATACTTAGGTAATTGTATCATACCTAGTATAATGGTATCATCCCTAGTATGATAAATGTATCATCCCTAGTATGATCATTGCATCATCCCTAGTATGATCATTGTATCATCCCTAGTATGATCATTGTATCATCCCAAGTATGATCATTGTATCATCATCCCTAGTATGATCATTGTATCATCCCAAGTATGATCATTGTATCATCCCTAGTATGATCATTGTATCATCCCTAGTATGATAATTGTATCATCATCCCTAGTATGATCATTGTATCATCATCCCTAGTATGATCATTGTATCATCATCCCTAGTATGATCATTGTATCATCATCCCTAGTATGATCATTGTATCATCATCCCTAGTATGATCATTGTATCATCATCCCTAGTATGATCATTGTATCATCATCCCTAGTATGATCACTGTATCATCATCCCTAGTATGATCACTGTATCATCATCCCTAGTATGATCATTGTATCATCATCCCTAGTATGACCATTGTATCATCCCTAGTATGATAATTGTATCATCATCCCTAGTATGATCATTGTATCATCCCTAGTATGATCATTGTATCATCCCTAGTATGATCATTGTATCATAATTCCTAGTATGATAATTGTATCATCATCCCTAGTATGATCACTGTATCATCATCCCTAGTATGATCACTGTATCATCATCCCTAGTATGATCATTGTATCATCATCCCTAGTATGATCATTGTATCATCCCTAGTATGATCATTGTATCATCATCCCTAGTATGATCATTGTATCATCATCCCTAGTATGATCATTGTATCATCCCTAGTATGATCATTGTATCATAATTCCTAGTATGATCATTGTATCATCATCCCTAGTATGATCATTGTATCATCATCCCTAGTATGATCATTGTAACATCCCTAGTATGATCATTGTATCATCCCTAGTATGATCATTGTATCATCCCTAGTATGATCATTGTATCATCATCCTTAGTATGATCAAAGTATCATCATAACTATGATCATTGTATCATCATACCTAATATGATCATTGTATCATCATCCCTAGTATGATCATAGTATCATCATCCCTAGTATGATCATTGTATCATCATCCCTAGTATGATCATTGTATCATCCCTAGTATGATCATTGTATCATCATCCCTAGTATGATCATTGTATCATCATCCCTAGTATGATCATTGTATCATCCCTAGTATGATCATTGTATCATAATTCCTAGTATGATCATTGTATCATCATCCCTAGTATGATCATTGTATCATCATCCCTAGTATGATCATTGTAACATCCCTAGTATGATCATTGTATCATCCCTAGTATGATCATTGTATCATCCCTAGTATGATCATTGTATCATCATACCTAGTATGATCATTGTATCATCATACCTAGTATGATCACTATCATACCTAGTATGATCATTGTATCATCATACCTAGTATGATCATTGTATCATACCTAGTATGATCATTGTATCATCTCTAGTATGATCATTGTATCATCATCCCTACTATGGTAATTGCATTATCATTCCTAGTATGACAATTGATCACAAACAATGCGTTTTTAGGTTGTTGTTTTCAAGCGTAAGAAGATATTGATCTCAGTGGAATCATTAACAGGGATGGTTAGTAACCCACCAAACAACTCTCACACATCACCAGCACTCTGGGGACCAGGGTTATGATGTTAGTAACCCACCAAACAACTCTCACACATCACCAGCACTCTGGGGACCAGGGTTGATGTTAGTAACCCACCAAACAACTCGCGCACATCACCAGCACTCTGGGGACCAGGGTTATGATGTTAGTAACCCACCAAACAACTCGCACACATCACCAGCACTCTGGGGACCAGGGTTATGATGTTAGTAACCCACTAAACAACTCTCACACATCACTAGCACTCTGGGGACCAGGGTTATGATGTTAGTAACCCACCAAACAACTCGCACACATCACCAGCACTCTGGGGACCAGGGTTATGATGTTAGTAACCCACCAAACAACTCTCACACATCACCAGCACTCTGGGGACCAGGGTTGATGTTAGTAACCCACCAAACAACTCTCACACATCACCAGCACTCTGGGGACCAGGGTTATGATGTTAGTAACCCACCAAACAGCTCTCACACATCACCTGCACTCTGGGGACCAGGGTTATGATGTTAGTAACCCACCAAACAACTCTCACACATCACCAGCACTCTGGGGACCAGGGTTGATGTTAGTAACCCACCAAACAACTCGCACACATCACCAGCACTCTGGGGACCAGGGTTATGATGTTAGTAACCCACCAAACAACTCGCACACATCACCAGCACTCTGGGGACCAGGGTTATGATGTTAGTAACCCACCAAACAACTCGCACACATCACCAGCACTCTGGGGACCAGGGTTATGATGTTAGTAACCCACCAAACAACTCTCTCACATCACCAGCACTCTGGGGACCAGGGTTATGATGTTAGTAACCCACCAAACAACTCGCACACATCACCAGCACTCTGGGGACCAGGGTTATGATGTTAGTAACCCATCAAACAACTCGCACACATCACCAGCACTCTGGGGACCAGGGTTATGATGTTAGTAACCCCCCAAACAACTCTCACACATCACCAGCACTCTGGGGACCAGGGTTGATGTTAGTAACCCACCAAACAACTCGCGCACATCACCAGCACTCTGGGGACCAGGGTTATGATGTTAGTAACCCACCAAACAACTCGCACACATCACTAGCACTCTGGGGACCAGGGTTATGAGGTTTCAGTTCGTCCTGAACCAAAGCCAAGTACGTATATTGTTTCAGACACGGTATAGTGTCATTTATTCTTCATAACCCAACAAAGCCACTGGCTTATTTCCATAATAATCCTCTCCTCCAGGATTCAATAAGACAACACACACAGGGACCAGGAACTGTGACTCGATCCCTGCATGTGTGTGTGTGTGTGTGTCGTAATATACTGATTCGCTTGTACAATAAACTAACAACTACAAATTTGCATAATTGATGCATTTGCGAACAGTATGTGGAGAGGACCGTACAGGAATAAAGCTGCGGTAGGATAACACAAAGAATACAGAGAATTAACAGTCAGTAAATCATTCAATAAATAAAGTGAAAAAAATAGAAATGCGCTAACATCACACGAGAAAATACGAGGAAAAAAGTGATGGTGGCAGGCACACGGACTAGCAATAATAAAGATGGGAGGTCAGTGAACAATAATAAAGATGGGAGGTCTGTGAATAATGATAAACAAAATTAGGTGGGTGGACAATAATAAAGAGGAGATGTCAGTAAACAATGACAGATTTAGGGAGGGAGGGGATAACATGTTAACATATACTCACAGGGCCATGCACCAGCCCTCAATGATCACCAGGTTGTAGAGGCAGCGGCGCCACACGGCCAAAAGCACAGAGAGTGAGGCACAACATCATGTTAGTATCCCAACCCATCAATATACAACACACAGACATCAACAGTCAAACCACATTAACTCTAGCTCTGCCAATTTGTCCTGATTAAAACTTCAATATATATATTTTTTCTTAGTTCTGGGAAAATTTTCCCTAAGTGGGAAAAAAGGAAATCTTTATCAAAGAGGTATTTAAATTAATATTGAAAATTAAACAAAGAACCTTTTATAGATTGTACTGGTTGTTCCACTCTAAATATATATATTATATTATAAAAAAATTATTAGGCTTTATACGTAACTAAGATATTTGAAGTTACGGAGGCAAAAACGGTACAAAGATTATTATGTATTTAATGCTTACATTAACATGGTTTGACTGACTCAATCATTTCTCCATTTCTACCATTGTAAAGAAACCAGAAAAGTGGAATGAAGAGGAGAAGTTTGATCCACGTAGCTTCAGTAGGTTTGCAGCACAGCTAGTCTATGCACACATTCCTCTGCTAACATATACACAAAATACACAGCATTTTAGCAACATGGAAATACACACAGACATAACTGCCAGTATTATATGTTTACACAACCTCTGAAAGTCATTTTATCTTGTAAAGCTTTCAAAAGATCTTCAAAATAATCTATTGGCTATTTTGGAACGGGTGTTCCAATATCAAACCTCACGATGTGATTAATGTTCAGGATTTGATTAAAACACGAATATAAGGTCACACCTGATGAGCTCATGTCTTAGACTTGTGTATGGTCAGCTCACTTAGACCTTAAAGTGTAAATGTGTTAAATAATTTAAGAAATACAAGTAGTTTATTACATTTACAGTATTGTAAAAAAATGAGAGAAATTTGTATTGTGAAATACAGTAAAGTAACTTGTACCTAAGGCTTGTTAAGACTTAAAAAAAAAACTTCTATTTCTATAAACAATGGATTTGATTTCCAAAATAATTTTACCAAGTTGAAGTTAATTTTAATACTGTATTGATCAGAATAAGTACTCTTGATGCATCGTCAAAATTTCGATATAATAGCCTATTGCTGAAGATCTTTTGAGGATATGAAGATACATAAAGCAAGATGTTACTTAAGACACGATGGCAAAGCATTTTTTTCAAAAACACAGCATTGTACGTACCTGGTTTCTTTTTCTCCTTTTCTTTTTCCTTATCTTTATCCTTCTCCTTTTCCTTCTCTTTCTCTGGAACCTTGCCATCCTTCCCTCTGGCAGCGTTGGCTACCCACATATTGATGACACCCTCAGTTTTTTTTAGGATGCTTGTGGCTTGGTCGTAATCAATACCAACCATTTCTTCCTTGTTGACGCACAAGATCATGTCACCTACTAACAGTCCAGCCTAAAAAAATATAACACCAATCATATATCTTTACTACATATGTTCACTCTAAGCAACACTCCGTACATCCACTCTTATAGTTCACATAACTAAATAACACACCATATATCCGCTCTAGTTAACACTACATACACACACTAAAACAAACTATACAATAAAATCTGTATATCCATCGTTAAGATAGAGAGGAACTTGGGTAATGAATTACTACGAAATTTCAAGTCACGTACTCACTATCAAAGAGTATTAACTACCGTACACTGTCGGAATATCCACGCATCTGAGTCATGTATGAAGCGGCTTGAAAGGCCAGACTCCTGCTCGCTTTCCATTCCTGCAAATTATTTGTCAGGCCCACTTGACTTATTGATCAGGCCACAGAAACAGGATGTCTTAAAACAGAGCTATGGCCTCTTGGCCTCCTTCCACTGACGGCCCATAGTCGTAAGTTGCTGGAGAACAAACACGGGAATACCACAACGAAAATCGTGGCCCTTTGTGAAGGCAGTTTTAGTGTCTCCAAGATCAAATGTTCTAACCCTTGTATGTTGGCTTGGTCAAGCTGCAAAATTCTGATGGAAAGTAACTGAAAGTATGATCGACAGGATCGAAACACCGCAGAACATTAATTTCCCTGAACTGTAGACTACGAGGAGACAAATCGCCACAAATCCTACTGTCCTACTAGACTCCAAGGGTCGATACAATACCCTCATTAGACTGATAACTCAGTTCACAACTAAAGAACCAGGATTCGACCATGGGACAGGTGGAGAGGTTGATCATATTTATTTATACCTGTTGCCCCTGTTCACCTAGCATGAAGTAGGTACCTGGATGTTAGTCGAATGCTGTAAGTCGCATCCTGGGAAAGAGGACCAAAGGACTCCAACAGAAATAAGCCACATCGGTTAGCTTTCCTGGGTTATTCTGGGTTACTAATACGAATGAAGGCTACTACTGATTGATACTATTACTATATAATTCAAGACCTTTGGGATTATGGTAAGAATTTAAGCATCACACTGTTGAAACTTAATTATAACAGTGTAAGAGAGATTGTCAGTGGACAACAAGCATGAAAAACTTGACATATCTGAAGAACACTGAAGGTGATAGTGTAAATTCAGATAAGAATGCTTCCTCACCTCAGCAGCTACTGATCCTTCCTGTAGGTCGGAGATGAAAATACCGTTGCCGTATTCTGCATGTTTACCCTCGATGATCATGATGCCCAGCCCGGTGTGGCCCTGGGAAAGAAAATAAAACTTGGAATGCCAGATGAAGCAGCGGGAACAACTTGCACCTTTATTTATGAAGGTCTTCCACACCCACATGATTACACACTGAACAATACTTTTGTTTCATGGCTGTAAAAGAAAAAGTCATTTACGTAATAAATACATGCCTGGTGGGATGCAATTCCAGTTGTTAGAATGAGACTTTTTTTTTTTAAACAAGAGTTGTAATAGAATGAAAGATATAAGAGAAAGACGAAGTGTCAATGCATGCTTAATATTTTTACAGAACTTCGTACACATTTTCCTTAACATACATGAAATTTTATATATATATATATATATATATATATATATATATATATATATATATATATATATATATATATATATATATATATATTTGTGCTTACGTACACATCTTCAGAGTGTTATTCATTAACTTACAGATATTTTATACCATTAATAATATAATAGGTAGTCTGAGTTCGGTGCTAAGTGGAGTGTTGACACTGAGTAAATGTGACCAAGGATAATGTGGAAGGAGCTCAGGGAAGAGAGAGAGAGAGAGGGAGGAGTAATGAGAGGTTGACGACAGTGATTGTGAGATAGAAAAAGCTTTGAAACGTCACCTAAGTTTCAAATTAGTAGAGACTCACAAGCCGGAAATCGATGAACCTTAACACACAAGAAACAGGGTAACATAACATGGCGTCGTAACAGTTATGTGGATCGTCAGGAGTGGGAGGGGGACTTAAAGCACATATCAACAGTCACTCCTGCCTTCTTGCTATTATTACATGTTGACGGAAGGCCTCTAAATCCGCCTCTTTGACACCTGTCCCACCGTCAAGGTAAAGGTTGAAGTAGTGGAGGAAGGGGGAGTGAGAGTCACATTAACTCATAAATAATTAGTCATGGAAACAATTACCATTCATTAGATCAGTATGAAGGGATTACCATTAAAAATAATGATGAGAGGAAAAAATACAGACGCGCGTTTGCCTCAATAAATCAACAAAGCGTAAAGGAAACTGATTTATGAAATAAATTGAAAATACACTCCATATAATTAAGACAAAGCTTTACGGAACCTACTGATGCTACGAGAGTCAAGAAAATACAACACACACACACACACACACACACACACACACACACACACACAAATAGGTGAGTACATTGTACTCATCAGCACGACACAGCTGTGGAAAATTTCCACGTATTTCAAGCTTCAGAAATGAAAATTTAAAACACGAATAGTGTAGAAATTCTTGTGGTAGAAATGCAGAACATAAATGTACTGTTTAACACCACAAGGGAGAGAATAATTTGACAAGATATGTAAAGTATAATGTAAGAAGGTACACGTATTAACAAGAGCTTTTATGTGGGTAAGTGAGTTTCTGAAGCATTTCCTCACATTACTTTAGAACCAGGACCAGTTTTGTTGTAAACCTTTGTATATTCTCTCAAGTTTCTATATACACCTAGTGTGAGCTCCATGCTCAAACACAAGAAAGAAGGAGCACTGCAGGAGGCCAACTGGCCCATGCTAGGCTAACGTTGCTTTGCCCTACAGGCCTAAGCAACGTTGAATATTGCGTTTGTCATCCGAGAATGTATTCTCTGTCTAGTCTTCTCACTCCCTCTCTTATGCTCGCAGTTTTGCACCTGTCAGGATTGAATTCCAGCAGCTATTTTCTTGACCATATCTGAGACCTGGTCAAGTCATTCAGGAGCCTCTCCTTGTCCCTCTCCGGATGTTATCTTCCTCGCTCATCTTTCATCTATAAACATAGATATATGGAATTCAATTTCCTCTGGAAGCTCATTTATGTATGAGAAACAGCAGGGGTCGTAGAACTGAGCTCTGGGGAACACGACTCACCACCAGTCCCGACACCTGCGTGTGTGTACTCACCTATTTGTAGTTGCAGGAGTCGATTCACAGCTCCTGGCCCCGCCTCTTCGCTGGTCGCTACTAGGTCCACACTCTGCTCCAAGAGCTTTATCATACCTCTTCTTAAAGCTGTGTATGGATCCTGCCTCCACTACATCACTCTCCAGATTGTTCCACTTCCCGACCACTCTGTGACTGAAGATATACTTCCTAACATCCCTGTGACTCATCCAAGTTTTCAACTTCCAGTTGCGACCCCCTTGTTGCTGTGTCCCCTCTCTGAAACTGTGTGTATTAGTTAATTATTATTTTGTCCTAGGCACATGTCGATTAGACACTAGGCCTGTTGTATGTATGTGTGTGTGTGTGTGTGTAAGGAAACACTTCGAAATGTTTCCGCCCCGCCGGGAATTGAACCCGGGCCCTCCGTGCGTGAAGCGAGAGCTTTACCCACCAGGGCTGTGTGTGTGTGTGTGTGTGTGTGTGTGTTAGTTACCATTTTGTCCCAGGCACATGTCGATCAGACACTAGGCCTGTTGTATGTATGTGTGTGTAACGAAACACTTCGAAATGTTTCGGCCCCGCCGGGAATTGAACCCGGGCCCTCCGTGCGTGAAGCAAGAGCGCTAGCCACCATGCCATCGGGGCGTGTGTGTGTGTGTGTATCGGTGACTCACATCCCAGGTGTTCAGGCTACGCTCTATTCAAAAGAAGTGTCCAAACTCTCTCTCTCTCTCTCTCTCTCTCTCTCTCTCTCTCTCTCTCTCTCTCTCTCTCTCACACCAACTTTTCCACTGTACGGTCAAAGTTAATCCATGTTCCACATTTCCATATCTAGCCACACACGGCCACATAGTTTATAATTATACACAACAAATTCAATATACAAGTTAGCAGAGTAGCCATGCATGCAATTTCACCACTGATCTACTTTCAACACTTTATGTCCGCCACAACATAAAATAAAGAGTACAAATCGACAAATCAAGTTACACAAGCCACTGTATACAAACTGTGTTTACTGATAAGTATACGGAATATTTCGCTCTAAAATGAAGCGAGCGAAACGAGCAGAACGTGTTGCCAAAAGAAGTGTGTTGTGCACATCTAGTATCGAGCGATAAAAGATGCAAAATACCCATAGAGGGAGTTGAATGATAGCTCTAGGTCTTTCGTGGTGCAATCAACACGTCATCAGGAGCTAGAGCTATTATTCAACTCTACCTGTGGTTATTTTCTATGTATATATATATATATATATATATATATATATATATATATATATATATATATATATATATATATATATATATATATATATATATATATATGCATATATATATATATATATATATATATATATATATGCTAGGAATTCGCAAGAGCAGGCGAAATATTCACAAACACTGATCTCTGGCCGACGGAGACTCGAACCTACGAACCTCATGACAAGGTACGCAGTACTTTACCGACCGTACCACACTGGTCCAATACCTTGGCATCCAGCTTTCGCTAGACGTTATTCCAAGGCAGCCAGCTTTCAGGCAGGTGGCTTACAGCTTTTCATCTCATCCCCTGCATGCATCGACACAACTAGAGATTTTTACAATGCTAGGAATTCGCAAGAGCGAACCTTGCGTACCTTGTCATGAGGTTCGTAGGTTCGAGTCTCCGTCGGCCAGAGATCAGTGTTTGTAATATATATATATATATATATATATATATATATATATATATATATATATATATATATATATATATATATATATATATCAATAACAACACTGCGACTAGCCGAGGATTCGAACCCATGTTGTTTTGGCCCGACCATGGTGAGCGAAAACCACATGACGCTCTAACCCATAGGACCATGCAATCCAACATGGGTTCGAATCCTCAGCTAGTCGCAGTGTTGTTATTGATTCAATACCACTTGTTCGTGGTCACAATACTATATATATATATATATATATATATATATATATATATATATATATATATATATATATATATATATATATATATATATATATAATAACCACAGGTCGTATCTGCTATCTGTGAGTAGGACAAAGGCTTAATAAGCTTCCAACTTTTACGAGGAGTGCGGGATTCGAACCGGAGCGAGGGAGAGGGCGAGGTCACCCCTCTAGCGACCTGGCTTTCAAGTATCTCCTTGACAGGATACCCACACTCCGCCTGACACTGTTATAGTTACTCTTCATGCAGGCAAATCATGCGAGCTTGCCTACTCCAGTTCCCAGACTGCCGTATTAAAAGTTGAAATGCAATTCTTAGCGAGGCTTCGTGGAATACAAGGAAGATCGGTAGGCGCTGGCTTTTTCATGTGTCTGGTTATGGGACTTTCGGCCCACAAGCGAAAGGAATGGGATTCGATTCCCGAGCTGCGGAAATGTATCCCTGGGTAGTTTTAACTATAGGTTGGATGGGTCTTTGAATTAGAGCTGATTAGTATGGACCCAGAGGCCTAGTGCAGTGTTCCTTCATTCTTATGTTTTTATGGATCGTCAACTTGCTAAAAAAAAGTCAGAAAGTAATAATGGAAACTGAAGTAGAATCAGAGAAGAGCCCCCCCCCCCTTGAAGTGCTCCTCAAGGGTCAGTACTCGAACCAATTATGTTGGTTCTTATTGCTTGACTAGCGTTGAAAATTGGGCTGGGCAAATATTTTGTTAGTGTGATGGATTGTGAAGAACCTGCCTAGTATGGGCCAACAGGCCTGCTGCAGTCTTCCTCTTTATGTTCTTATAGGACAACTATCAGAAGAGGTTCTTGTTGATAAAGGTAGTCGAGGGAAACACTCAGATGGATGATAACGCGTATATTGAGTAAGCGAGGAAGGAGGTAGACCCAGCACCTCTGTCCAGTTCTAAGCCTATCACGAGAATGAGGATGACGCTTGGGTCTGCGTGCGCACATGAGCGGGCCTCTGACGTCACAAGTAACAAAGGGATCAGACATATAACATAGCTACGATTACTTATAATACACTACACAAGTGTAACAACAATCTTCAGTACATATTACTGACACAACCAGGAGCTGTGACTCGACTCCTGCAACCACATATAGGTGATTACACACACACAACACACGATATTCAGAATATGCATGAGAGTGGTATCCACAGACACAACTATGTTCATTTCCTTACGAAATTTACGTCAGTTTTTAAAGCTTCCTCTTATCTGACAAGCGGAAGCTGTTAGGGTATTACAAGTCAGCGTTTATAAACCTGGAGTTCACAGTAAGAGTTCAGGACTTGTACGTCAGTAACCATGTTAAAAGTTAGTTGGAAAGTGACGCAAGATGGTGGGAAGACAGGGTGAGCGAAAAGGTAGGCGGGCGGGCGTACAAGTCTGGTGGGTGGGCGGGCGTACGAGTCTGGTGGGTGGGCGGGCATACAAGTCTGGTGGGCGGGCGTACAAGTCTGGTGGGCGGGCGTACAAGTCTAGTGGGCGGGCGGGCGTACAAGTCTGGTGGGTGGGCGGGCATACAAGTCTGGTGGGCGGGCGTACAAATCTGGTAGGTGGGCGGGCATACAAGTCTGGTGGGCGGGCGTACAAGTCTGGTGGGCGGGCGTACAAGTCTGGTGGGCGGGCGTGCAAGTCTGGTGGGTGGGAGGGTGGTTGTGGTCGCGCCTGGTGCTACTCACATTAATAATAACTATCAAGTTGAGTTTCATTATGCTCGAAATTCAATTTCTGGGAACGGCCATTCTTTTGAGAGAGAGAGAGTGTTAGTGTGTGTGTGTGTTAGAGAGAGAGAGAGAGAGAGAGAAGGGGGGGGGGGACTGAGAAACTGTTCTGAATGGTTGCACCACTGGACTCGAGTCGCACTTGGTGAAAATCTACATATTTACACCCTCAAGTAAATATGTAGACTTTGCTGAAGGTGAAGTTTACACCCCTCATCATCATGTGTTTGTCAGTGCACACACACACACATGGGGGGGCCAGGAGCTATGACACGACCCCTGCAACCACAACTAGCTCTCATAAACAGTAACCGGCACTGGTTCAGAGATGAGAAATCATTCTTACAATCATACTGGAGTTGGTAGACAGGGCAACACCAGTGGAACAGGAAAGGGATAGATGGACTGCATTTTCTTAGACTGCAAGAAGGCGTTTGATGCTGCACCTGCAGGCAGGAATAACAGGGAACGTACTCTCGTGGATCAAAGAGTATATTAGAGCCTTTTTTTATATATAAATCAATTTAACAGGCTAAGAGCTGTTATCCTACCTCAGCTTCTTTCAAAGCCCAGCTCTATCTGAGGTATATTACTAACCCCCCATGATGCCACCCATACCTACTTACTGCTAGGTGAACACGGACGTTTCCACCCGTACCGGGTTAGGTTAGGTAAGATTTGTCAGGAAACAGAACAAGTGTTCCCTGACGCGGGTGTTAGTCATATGATGACCCGCATCTGGAGCTTTTGGTCATCTGACCGAAGCCTTCCGCTGGCTTACCCCTCCACCCCTTTAAAAATTAGGGTTCCTAAATAGCTGTTCCCGTACCGGGGAACGAACCACGGACAGTGTGTGATCTGAGTGCGTTGCAAACTAAGCGTGTCCTATCCCCCCTCCAAAAAAAAAAATCCATACTGCATTAAACTCTCGAATTTCTTTCAATTTACAAGGTATTTTCCTGGCATTCATAAATTACGTGTTTATTACATCAAATAATGGTGCATGCAGAATCAAACGTCCAGTCTGGCTAAACATGCAGCACTACGGTCAACATGACACACAGGGATCACATAACAAACTAGAACAAATATAACAAATTATAAATGAACAAACAAGAGGGCATAACAAAAAAGAAACAAGCATTAGAGAGAGTCCAAGAATAAGTACCTGGAAGTGAACACAATCTCCCTGATCCAGTTGAAGGACACAGGCAGGAGAAACAGCCTGATAAAACAATACAAAATACGGAATAAGAAGTATGAAGATGCAGAAACAGGAGAGACAGAGAGAGAGAGAGAGAGGGGCGGAGCAGAGAGAGGAAATGCAACAAGATAGTCATGTACACAAGTGACATACGTAGGAGAGGAAATCTTACCGCTACTGAGGTTAATGCTGGTAATACCACTATACAGTGGGGGTGTTGTTTACAAGCTAGGATACCACTATACACTGAGGGGGTGTCATCTACAAGTTGGGGATACCACTATACACTGAGTGGGGGTGTCATCTACAAGTTGGGGATACCACTATACACTGAGTGGGGGTGTCATCTACAAGCTAGGGATACCACTATACACTGAGTGGGGGTGTCATCTACAAGTTAGGGATACCACTATACACTGAGTGGGGGTGTCATCTACAAGTTAGGGATACCACTATACACTGAGTGGGGGTGTCATCTACAAGCTAGGGATACCACTATACACTGAGTGGGGGTGTCATCTACAAGCTAGGGATACCACTATACACTGAGTGGGGGTGTCATCTACAAGTTAGGGATACCACTATACACTGAGTGGGGGTGTCATCTACAAGCTAGGGATACCACTATACACTGAGTGGGGGTGTCATCTACAAGCTAGGGATACCACTATACACTGAGTGGGGGTGTCATCTACAAGCTAGGGATACCACTATACACTGAGTGGGGGTGTCATCTACAAGCTAGGGATACCACTATACACTGAGTGGTGATTATAAAGCACAAGTGCAAAGGTATCGTAGTTATTTACAGGTGTTCACAAAGGTTACACTAAACAACAGTGTACAAAGGTAAATGCTGAGCAATTATTGGAATAAACTGGTTGTAGTATTTAGTATTTATACACAAATTTATTAAGACTTAAAATACACCGATTTAAATAACACGCACTCGCATTTTATATATATATATATATATATATATATATATATATATATATATATATATATATTATTATATAATAATAATATATTGATAGCCTATCATTATACAATAATAATTTAATAATAATAATAATAATAATAATAATAATAATGATGATAAAGTTAGTTTCATAAAAGATATGTGTGTTAGAAGAGTTGCTATACAGTATTTATTTCTCACGTGGAGACGCCTACATTTTGACTGCCATAGTTGAGAAGCGTGTTTTCTTGTAGTGTGTCGTAGGTCAGTACCGACACAGCTGGTAACACCTCAGGTGAGGTAAGTTGACATGTAAGGTATGAAGTGAGCCAGGCTCTACTTCCAAGACATGCTTCTCATCACCTCACTCACAGTGTTGCAGCAAGAGGTGCTTAATTTGATGCATGCTTTGCAGGCCCTCCCAAACTGTACGTGTAGGAGAACCAGAGTGCTCAGGTAAACGCACCAGAGTGCTCAGGTAAACGCACCAGAGTGCTCAGGTAAACGCACCAGAGTGCTCAGGTAAACGCACCAGAGTGCTCAGGTAAACGCACCAGAGTGCTCAGGTAAACGCACCAGAGTGCTCAGGTAAACGCACCAGAGTGCTCAGGTAAACGCACCTGAGTGCTCAGGTAAACGAACCAGAGTGCTCAGGTAAACGCACCAGAGTGCTCAGGTAAACGAACCAGAGTGCTCAGGTAAACGCACCAGAGTGCTCAGGTAAACGAACCAGAGTGCTCGGTAAACGCACCAGAGTGCTCAGGTAAACGAACCAGAGTGCTCAGGTAAACGACCGAGTGTCAGGTAACGAACCAGAGTGCTCAGGTAAACGACCAGAGTGCTCAGGTAAACGACCAGAGTGCTCAGGTAAACACCAGAGTGCTCAGTAACAACCAGAGTGCTCAGGTAAACGCACCAGAGTGCTCAGGTAAACGAACCAGAGTGCTCAGGTAAACGCACCAGAGTGCTCAGGTAAACGAACCAGAGTGCTCAGGTAAACGCACCAGAGTGCTCAGGTAAACGAACCAGAGTGCTCAGGTAAACGCACCAGAGTGCTCAGGTAAACGCACCAGAGTGCTCAGGTAAACGCACCAGAGTGCTCAGGTAAACGCACCAGAGTGCTCAGGTAAACGCACCAGAGTGCTCAGGTAAACGCACCAGAGTGCTCAGGTAAACGCACCAGAGTGCTCAGGTAAACGAACCAGAGTGCTCAACTAATTCTCTACTGTCATTTTTCAATGTGAATGTTATGTATATGTAGTAGTTAGTTAGTGTGTGCCTATGTGTGTGTGTGTACTCACCTAATTGTGGTTGCAGGGGTCGAGACGCAGCTCCTGGCCCCGCCTCGTCGATGTTCGCTAATAGGTCCACTCTCTCCCTGCTCCATGAGTCTTATCATACCTCTTCTTAAAGCTATGTATGGATCCTGCCTCCACTACACACACTGTACATGTGTGTGTAAGGAAATAACATCAGCCAGCAGGATTCGCACCCAAATCCGCGGCTCTCCACGAGTGTAGCTAGTCGCCCACCTGACACCTTAAACCACTCAGCTACAGATGCCTCATAACCTTAGGAAGCCTGTTGGACTGAAAGCGTGTTTCTCCTAGCGCCGGGCACACCAGTGAACCTCAGGCATAGTCCCTAGCTACTGCACTCTCTTCCTGTATGTTCTGACCTCCTCCAAGAAACGAGCGAATGTATATGCAATGTATATATATATATATATATATATATATATATATATATATATATATATATATATATATATATATATATATATATATATATGGCTTCAGCCACTCTGTCGTTAAGCCTGGGAATGTGACTGGGATGGCGCGAGAGGATGGAGTGATAACTTGTTAATTAACGAGAGGGAGATACGAGGAGGTAACCTTCATGTTAATCATTTGGGAGTCAAAGGTTGAAAAATGGACAACCTGGAGTTTTTGCAGCGTGGAGGAAATTCATCAGAGGGATATTTTTTTGGCCTTGCTTGAAAGTGAGGTCATTAACACTATATTGAGAGACTTCTCCCTCTCTCTCAACCCCTTCTCTATATTCCCAATCTGTTCTCTCTTAGGGGGCGTGGCAGGGGTATAAGCGGGCGTGGCACGAGCATAAGAGGGTCAGGGCGGAGTATAAGGGGTATAATAGAGAGTAACAGAGAGTGTAAACCTCAGCAGGAAGCGAGTCAGCAGCACCCTTGTAAAACCACTGAGACAGAAGTAATTACTCTTCTAGGTCTCCCCCACCCCCATGTTTCTTCTTCATTTAATCCCCCTTCCTTTCCCCTCTTCCCCTACCCTTCCCTTCTCTATTCTTACATAAATTTTTCTCTCCCCTGCTTTCTATTATCTTATTTCTCCTCTCTCTCTGTCCCTCATATATATATATATATATATATATATATATATATATATATATATATATATATATATATATATAATAAATACTGGGACGCAGAGAGAAGACAATAAAGCTAAGGAGCTGAGAGAGAGAGAGAGAGAGAGAGAGAGAGAGAGAGAGAGAGAGAGAGAGAGAGCAAAGAAGGTAGTAAAGAGAAGAGCATATTGAAACAATTAAAAGCATTATTGACGAAGGTGATAAAATATGCATAAAGGGGAGGAGAGGACCAGAGGTTCGATGGCCATCAATTATTCAACACAACACACCAGTGTCTTGCTTCCTCTCAGGCAACAACAACACACTATAATGATTTCATATTATTACTATTATTATTATTAATTATTATTATTAGTTTGCCGAGATCCTTCTTTAGATATCGTGGTAAATATTGTTTGGATTTGAGGAGAGAGAGAGAGAGAGAGAGAGAGAGAGAGAGAGAGAGAGAGAGAGAGAGAGAGAGAGAGAGAGAGAGAGAGTCAATAACAGCAATCGATAATGATAAATCCATAATGAACAAAAGCTCTAACACAAGCAACACTATTACCATCACATACCACCACTAGCACCACCATCACATACCACCACACAACACCAGCAACACCACCATCACATACCACCACCATCACACATCACCAGCACAACCACCAGCGCCAAACACCACCAACACCCCCCATCACCATTATACACCCCAGCACAACACACCCCCAGCACCGCACACCACCACAAACCACACAACAGCACCACACGCCCCCAGCACCACACAGTCACTATACATCACTATATACATCATAATTTAGGTAAGCAGTCTCCCTCGACCACAGAAACACTTGCCTTCAGGAAGAAAGTCGTGAGAAGCAGCCAGAGTGGCTAAGGTGATTTACTTATGAAGTATGAGAAAGGAAAAGGAAGGATGGAGAGATGGAACGAAGATGAGAGAGGGAAGAAAGAAAATAGAGAAGGGAAGGAAGAGAGGAGGTGGTAGTAGTACTAATAGTAGTAATAGTAGGTTCGCCGGTCTCGTCCCGGCCAGGGTCTTTTCCAGGTGGGGACCCGGCGAGTGAGGGGGTGGAATAGGGAAGAGTGGAAAAGGAGGAAAAGAGAGGGAAGGAAGACAGAAATGGGAGGATGGGGGTGTGTGAAGGAAGGAGGAAAAAAGTGGGAGAGAAGGATGGAAAAAAAGGGAGTAAGGGAGGAGGAATGGAGAGAGTGTTGGTAGACTCTAAGGCTCATATTTCCTAAATATTAATAAGATTTTAACCTTTACTGATAAAAAAAAGAGGAATGTCTATAAGCGATAATAACCTGCTGTTTACAAAATAAAGAATCAGTAAAGTATAACTCGAGGACCAAGAGCTAGAGCCTCAAGGAATTAGGAAACTGCCTCTATGTGGTACCAAAAGCTACAGCTCATCCTGCACCAGCTCTCTACTCCACACTTTCCCTGGACTTAAAGTTCCATGACCCTGCCTGTTACCCTGCACATCCAGGTGGTGGCGAGCACTTGGATGGGTGACCATGAGTTGTCAACAGTGTTACTTGTGTGGTACACTTAGATCATCCCAACTACTTTATAGTAAGGGTCCCTTCTAGCCGTGACGTCACGAGACCCTCACACAATTGAGCCAGAGGCCCCGCGCTCAGTCACACTCAGTTTCCTCGCTGGCATAATAGACTGGACAAGGCAGGCCTGGGCTCCCCTCAAGAGTCTCTTAATTGTACACCTCCAAGACATTCAACGTGTGTATTTATTACTCCAAATATCTCCTAATGAACTCCCACGCCTGGAAGTCAGCAGGTGCTGACATCCAGGTGGTGGCAAGCACATGGATGGGTGACCAGGGGGGTACAGGAGTCCACACCTAAGTGGTGGCGAGCACTTGGATGGGTGCTCATGGGTGACCAGGTGCTGTCAACCAACCTCCCTGACCCCAACCTACAGGCCAGTCCTCCTTCATCCAAAGCTCCATATGCAACCTCAACTAGAGAGAGAGAGAGAGAGAGAGATAGAGATAGAGAGAGAGAGAGAGAGAGAGAGAGAGAGGACAAATGGGAAGTGATGATATGGCTGCAAAAGTTATGATATGGAAGGGAGAGGGAGAGAGAGAGATGAATAGTGATGGGTATAGTATATGGTGATGGAAGTAGGAAGTGGTGGTTATGTGGTGGTGGTGGTGGTGGTGGTGGTGGTGGTGGTGGTGGTAGTTATAATGGTGCTGAAGGTTACACAGAGGTGCTCCAGACAGGAGCAATCAGTAGTGATACACTACCGAGACTGTCTACTGACAGTTGTTCTGAGAGTTGCTGAAATACTGCGTCAACCACCCATAATAAAAACTCCATGGAGAATTTCCTCGAATTTATAAAACACTAAACCTTCGCTTTACACACACACACACACACACACACACACACAGCTAGCTAGCTTCCCGGGAGACTAGCAAAATGACTCGGGTTAGATCACCGGCTGGTCGCAGTAGTATATTCTTTGCCCTAAACCATTTGTTTCCGTGTGTGTGTGTATATATATATATATATATATATATATATATATATATATATATATATATATATATATATATATATATATATATATATATATATATATATACACAACTTTGTTTTTAAGAAGATAGGAAAAGTGTGAGAGCAAAACTTCTTACACACAAGTAATTGCAATTTCAAAAAGGCATTTCGAGTAAAAATGAAATTACATCAGAGGCAGCGGGATAAAAAGTGAAAAAAAAAGTGACCAAGTTTCGTCAGATCTTTGCACCTTTTGGCAAAATTGGAAAGTGCAAACTGATCGGAAATTCTGAATGGGGGAAGGAGAGTTGGGGAGGTGGAGGAGGAAAAAAAGAGGGGCATAGAGGACGCAAGTAGAGGGAAGATAGGAGATAGAAATCAAGTGAAAATAGAAGACAAATCACCCACAATACCGCGTCTGGAAGACGTTTTAGAATGAATAAGACGCGTTGAAGTATTATTACTTGTATTATATTATTAGTATTATATTATTATTAGTATATTATATTATTATTATTATTATATATTATTATTATATTATATTATTATTATATATTATTAGTATTATATTATATTATTATTTTATATTTATGAGGGATCAAGTAAATTCGTAGAGGGGAGGGGGGGGGGTCAGACAAAACATGGGGAATGGGAGGTAATCAGGTTAAATCCGAGGAAGTGGAGGGCAGCTGTTATTATCTGGATCAAGAGCCAGGCTTTTTATGCCTAAGCAAACTGGATACATCAGCATCGTGCTGCTGCTTCCCTATGCAATATGTTAGTTACAGCTTTTGTTCCCATCAACACAAAGTTAGCTTTTGTTCCCAGTAGTTTGTGTCATATGGGAAACAGGGGTAGAATTGGGAGGGGGAGGGGGAGGGAGAGGGAGAGGGAGAGGGAGAGGGAGAGGGAGAGGGAGAGGGAGAGGGAGAGGGAGAGGGAGAGGGAGAGAGAGAGTGTTAAGCAGTCTAATCACTTTGGATTTTAAAAGTTTTTTTTGGGTTACACAATGAGGAATATGTGAGGTGAGGAGTGAGAGAGGTGAGGAGTGAGAGAGGTGAGGAGAGGAGTGAGAGAGGTGAGGAGAGGAGTGAGAGAGGTGAGGAGAGGAGTGAGGAGTGAGAGAGGTGAGGAGTGAGAGAGGTGAGGAGTGTGAGAGGTGAGTGAGAGAGGTGAGGATAGGAGTGAGAGAGGTGAGGAGAGGAGTGAGAGAGGTGAGGAGAGGAGTGAGAGAGGTGAGGTAAGACAACACACACACACTTACCTTCTTCATAATAACGTTGGTCAGACCTTTAAATCGCCCATACTTCTCCTCCGGTGTCTGCAAACAAACAAAACAAACGCATCAGAACAAATAACAAGAAAAATTCCACCCTTACCATCTACAACATTTAGCGTCCTACAAAAACATTAACTCAGAGAAAAATAACAAATAAACCAGCAAAGTCACCCCTGCCAGACGTATATAAAACACCATTTGCAAATTTTTCCAGAGTCTTCTACCGCACTGATTTTCATACTTATTTTGGTATCATCTGGAAATGATAGAAACTGTGGCGGATGAAAAACAGTAAAGGCTCCAGGGTCGTGCCCTGGGGTACCGAGCTTTCAACATTGCAAAATGTGGATAGATGTGTTAGAGGCCTGGTCAAGGAGTGGGCCGCGGGGGCGTTGACCCCCGGAAAACCTCCAGGTAGGTAGAGGATGATGAATAAAGAGCATTGTGCCACACTTGGCTATCTTGATCGAGGGAACATTTCGCCCAACTAGTGGCTTAATCAGTCTAGTCAGGAGGTGGTCAGGCCCTCAAGAGCCTCGGTAATGCATGTCTTGCAAGGAACAATAACTGTATTAAGGTGATTGCAAAGAGGATACAAATTTTGTGGATAGTGGGAAGCACAAATGAGTGTGAAGCATACAACACGAATATAAACCTAGCACTTGAATTAATAAATACAGAAAGACATTTATTTTGGATAAATGAATGATTCTGAACACGTACTTATCTACATTATACAACGATTAAATACAAAACAATGAAAAATAGAGAGAGAAATAGTGCTGTGACAATGGTGGACAGACACGTGGCTTGTGGGTGTTTTTTTGTCAGGTGTGTGTGTGTGTATGTATGTATATATATATATATATATATATATATATATATATATATATATATATATATATATATATATATATATATATATATATATACACAGCTGTGTAAAGTACACAATTCATACTGCAGTATTGAAAGCACCTAAGCTACACACACACATACTTCCCTTCACCACCACCACCATCACCACCACCTGTATCAACACTTGTAGTCAGACTCCGACATATTTACCGTAAGAGATATATATATATGTATACCTGGACTCTTTACAGTCGTTATATTTTAATGGTTACATCTGAAGGGTAATATGTGAATGATTATATCTCGTAAACGTACACGAATTATGTATGATTTACAGGGACTTTATGTAGTTCAATGGATACAATTTATAATGTGGTTACAATACCTCTACAATACCTGCACAATACATTAGATATACTTACGGTTACGGATATATTGGTTATATTACATTCATATGAATGGGGAGCGCTAAATCCGTATGGGGGACATACAATGCCTGAGGAAACAAGAGGTAATCAGATTTGATCGAATGCCTTGGATAAGAAACCCTTCCCTGGGGAAATGGTAGCAACTATAGTATGGTAGGCAGTAACTGAAGTGAAAGAAGGGAGTTAATGGTAGCATCCATGGTACCCATTAATGGGAGGGCAGATGTGCCTTGATGCTGGTCAGGGGGCTCTTCATTCAAGGAACTGGAGTCCCTCTTGGGATACATCTGATTGCTTTCTACTGGGTTATATCTGATTGCCTTTCTAATTTCCCAATATGCTGCGTGGGCCGTACAGGCTTAGCGCTTCCCTATGGTAGTAATGGTAGCTTACCAGTCTGGTGGTACATCGAAGGGAGGGGTACCATATGACATCCATGGGAGCATCATGTGTCCACTCCCACGTGCTCTCTCTCCCACACACGCCCACTGTCTGCTTTCACCCCTCCGAAGCCCAAACACCGCCTTTTACCGCCACGGGCGGGTGTTCACGCAAGCGGGCGTGGAATACACGTCATCTGCACGCCCACACTTGTATCCCCGTCTACGCATTTGGGTATGCTGAATAGGTGGGCGCAAGTTATGCTTCACTGCAAGTTTGTGTAAGGCACAGTCCTGGTATAGATTTTTCTCTGTCAAGTGGATAGGGAACGATGGAGAGAGATAGTGGTAGACACCAAGTGGATAGAAGCACGCACGCACACACGCACACACGCACACACACGCACACACACACACGCACACACACACACACACACACACACACCACTAAACTTATTACTGGTGTTCAAAACATTTTTACAAGCAAATATTCACATCTTTCTTTACCTCATAGATCTACAGAAAAGTTCCATACAACCAAGACTAGTTTTTTTCCTCCTACGTTCAGGTGGAGTTTTTACAAGTTCAGGTGGCGTTTTTACAAGTTCAGGTGGCGTTTTTACAAGTTCAGGTGGAGTTTTTACAAGTTCAGGTGGCGTTTTTACAAGTTCAGGTGGCGTTTTACAAGTTCAGGTGGAGTTTTTACAAGTTCAGGTGGCGTTTTACAAGTTCAGGTGGCGTTTTTACAAGTTCAGGTGGCGTTTTACAAGTTCAGGTGGCGTTTTACAAGTTCAGGTGGAGTTTTACAAGTTCAGGTGGCGTTTTACAAGTTCAGGTGGCGTTTTACAAGTTCAGGTGGCGTTTTTACAAGTTCAGGTGGCGTTTTTACAAGTTCAGGTGGCGTTTTTACAAGTTCAGGTGGAGTTTTTACAAGTTCAGGTGGCGTTTTTACAAGTTCAGGTGGCGTTTTTACAAGTTCAGGTGGCGTTTTTACAAGTTCAGGTGGCGTTTTTACAAGTTCAGGTGGCGTTTTTACAAGTTCAGGTGGCGTTTTTACAAGTTCAGGTGGCGTTTTTACAAGTTCAGGTGGCGTTTTTACAAGTTCAGGTGGAGTTTTTACAAGTTCAGGTGGCGTTTTTACAAGTTCAGGTGGAGTTTTTACAAGTTCAGGTCAACTTCTCCCATGTCAATCCACTCTTTCTACGCTCTGAAAAAATTCCTTAAGTTCAGAGAAATTTTCCCAAGTTCAGAGCAATTTATCCAAGTTCAGATTAACTGGTCAACACTAGACACTTCTCGTCCCAACACTGGTCAACACTAGACACTTCTCGTCCCAACACTGGTCAACACTAGACACTTCTCGTCCCAACACTGGTCAACACTAGACACTTCTCGTCCCAACACTGGTCAACACTAGACACTTCTCGTCCCAACACTGGTCAACACTAGACACTTCTACGGTTATACTGATTTCTTAATTAAGCACACGTATTCTTGTTCTTTAGCCTTGTTCAGGTGACATACAACGTACAGTTAGTGTACTGGGAAGGCTGTTGTTGTTGTAGCTACTACAAACACACGTGTTCCTGAAGTGCAGCAAACAAACACCCCGCTTCTCTCCCCTCGCCCTAAATTAAGAGCAAACTCCTCACGGGCAAACACCCTTACTTCATACCGTCGACATGACACATCGACAAACATCTAAGCAACACAAGCACCTATAAACACCTGAAGGTTAAACACACACACAGACTAGTAATGGCGACTAGCGAAGAGGCGGAGCCAGGTGCTATGAATCGACCCCTGCAACCACAAATAAGTAGGTACACACACATACACCAGAAATTACAAACAGCAGGCCAAGTGTCTATCGACAAGTGCCTTTGACAATTGGTAACATACACACTTCGACCGCGTCTCCCTGCAGATACATTTCTCTTAAGTCTCTCTGCAGAAATAATTCCCTAAGGCAAGCAGGAAAAAAGTGCTTTCACCCTTTCTTAAGAAAATGATCTTCCTTTCTTAAGTGGTCTTACTTTCTTAAGTGTTTAATAAAAATGGTCTTTAAGCAAGTTGTCATTTTTAAGAAAATGGTCTTTAAGAAAGTGGTCCTTCTACAGGAAAATGGTCCTTCTTTAAGAAAGTGGTCTTTATTTCTTCTCTTTCTTATCCACGTCTTTATCTTCCCTTTCTCATTCTTTGTTTCTTATCTCTTACCATCACGTTTTTTATTAACCGATTTCCAGTTTTCTTTCATTCTCTTCCCTAGTCTTCTTCGTTATCTTCTCTTTTTTCCCCTCTTCCTCCCTCCATCCTCTTTCCTATCACCAGTCTCCCTCTTCTCCTGTCCTCTTCCTCTTATCTCACAATTTTCCCCATTTAATCTCTTTCACTAATTCTCTTCATATTTTCTCCTCTACTTTCTGGCTTCCCTTTTCTCCCCTCTCCTCTTTCATTTGCCCTTTCCCCCCACTTTCCCTATTTCTCGTGCGAAACCCACAATAAAATGGACACTGAAGGAGGCGTAAGAGGAGGAGTAAGAGGAGGCGTAAGAGGAGGCGTAAGAGGAGGCGTAAGAGAAATAAGAGAAGAGGAGGAGGTAGCGGTTAAGGGGATACGTGGCTACTGCAATCTGAGTAGTCAGGAATAAGGGAACACGAGCGTACCTTAAAAAAAGGGAGTGTACCTTAAAAAAAGGGAATGTACCTTAAAAAAAGGGAGTGTACCTTTAAAAAAATGAGCGTACCTTAAAAAAATGAGCGTACCTTAAAAAAAGAGGAGTGTACCTTAAAAAAAGAGCGTACCTTAAAAAAAGAGGAGCGTACCTTTAAAAAAAAGCGCACCTTTATAAAAACGAGCGTACCTTAAAAAAAAGAGCGTACCGTAAAAAAACGAGCGTACCTTTAAAATAAGGAGCGTATATTTGAGAAAAAATGAGCGTATTGTTGAACTAATACGCGGGTTATTCATTTTAAGTCAGAATGACTCGGTTCAGGGAAAACATAATATATCGTTTGATATTATGCGTGTCTCTGGGAACACGTAGAGCACACGATTAATGAACACACGGACCCAGACACGCACGCACACGTCCGCACGCACACACACAAAGACACACACACACACTGTCAAGACGGAGGATATTAAAACTGAAAATATAACATAAAGAACGAGAAGACAAAGGAGGAGAGTGAAGAAAATTGGAACTAAACCGAGGCCTGAACTGAATTACGAGGTGGGAAGCAGGGAGGGTCGAGGGGAAGGGAAGAGAGGAGATATGAAGGTTATGAGGAAGATAAAGAGAGGAGAGAGAGAGATAAAGAGAGAGAACCACTTTCTACGGCTACCTGTCTCCCGTCTCATCTACGCCTTCTGGACAGAGTAGAGAACAGAGTAAGGCGACTCATCTCCCTACTGGATAGATGTCATTCCAGCAGAGCCTTCAACACCGGAGAGATGCGAGTGGTCTTACAGTTATGTACAAGACCAATACTGTCAAGGTACCCCCCTTTGCCTCCTCTTAGCGGACAGCGAGAACAGCTTCTATACCACAAGACGGGCAGCAAACACCAACAGTCCAGGGGTCGGCGAACTTTTTTGGGTATTACCCCAAAACAAATTTGTGTACGGCGAAATTATCCACTAGACTTGAATGTCCACAGAGTCCGGAAAAACACAAGGAACATTCAAATTCAAAATAGTTTATTGAATCCATTTGTACGGAGAATAGTCATACGAACTGAAAAGTACGTATTAAAATAAAACACAAAATTAACAATAAAATGAAAAATAAACTGCATGAAAATTTAATAATCTCATTAAGGAACTAAAGAATTTCATTGAAAACATTTTACCTCAGGTTTCAGAGCAATAATGTTCCATTTTTTATACAACATCAAAATTAGGGCTTTTTGATGTCAGATCAATTTTGATACTATCTTCGGCGTTTAACCAATTTCTAGACTATTTTAAAGTCAATGAGTAGAAAATTCTTGTTCGCAAAGACAGGTAGTGTACAATAATTGTACACTCCTAACTGTCATGACAAATCACAAAACACTCTTACCCTTGTCATCGAAAGTCTTAAACCTTCTAACATAAACAATGAACTTGTATTGACTGCAAGCAGAGACAATTATTGATAGCGAGATGAGACACTAGGCCAAAAGTTAGGTGATGGTGTCAACACTGGGAGGTGCGGTTGTCGTGGCGACTCCCGAGTCACTGCTGACACTCGCGGTGTTGCCACCCGCTACACTCCTTAACTGTTTTACATCATTGCCAACTTAAGAAATGGTCCCAACAAATTAGATTTTTAACTTTATAAAGAAACTATAAATTATTTGTTCGAAAAAATATAACTTTCGCAATTTGCCTCGTTTATTAAATAATAATTTGTTTGTGCAATTTTATATATGTTTATTGAGCCTTCATTACCCCCGAGATTTTAATTTTTACCCCATTTGGGATAATATACACCAATTCCCCAACCCCTGAACTACACTCTGGCTGTACCCTTCTCAAGAAGTGTGTGTGTATACTCACCTATTTGTACTCACCTATTTGTGGTTGCAGGGGTCGATTCATAGCTCCTGGCCCCGCCTCTTCACTGATTGCTACGTGTGTGTGTGTGATGTGTGTGTGTGTGCGCGCGCTACCGTCTTAAGTTTGGGGAAGGGGGTGTTGAAACTCAGCTCCTGGCCCCGCCCCGTAAACTAGTCACTGGTGTCCAAGCGGTAGTGATCAATACTATAAAATTACTTTATTATCTATATTAAGATCAAAATATTCTTGCCAGGTGGTGTACCCGCTACTCACACCCATAATGACTCTCCAGGCAGGATTGAAACCTAATAAACCAATCTCACCTTAAACCGTTGTTAATGTAAAACATAAACTGTAATACTCTTCCAGTCTTCCCAGCAGGTATTTCCAATCTTACTTTTGAAGAGTTTCGAGAGTTTCTCTACTCTCTGAGCCGGCCATGGGCCAGGCTCGTCTTGCCTGCAGTTATTTCGTGTCGTCACCCTCCCGTCATCAGCAAGGTTTGTGACACTTAGGTGTTAAGCAGGAGAACCTGGCAAGAACCTCATCTCAGAGAACGGGTTCACGCCAGAAATGAAAATGTCGCGTCCTGTCCACCGAGGCAGGTTCTCATCGATTCCCAATACCATCAGCATTATTTCTTTGCATTTTTCACAACTAGGCGAGTGGTGGCATAAGATAGGTGAAGAATAGAGGGGGCAAAACGCAGTCGCTGGAACAATACACAACCTGCACATAGCGGAAACTTATGACGACGTTTCGGTCCGATTTGAAGCAGTAACTAGTTACACACTAACGTTCAAGTTGGATCGAAATGTCGTCATAAGTTATGTGTGTATAAAAGTGTTTTGTTCGTCAGGAAACATGGCAGTCTACAGGCACTGAATTTTAAGTCAGATGAATAACTGAAGTGTAACGAACACATGACAATGCTCAATGATAACTCACGTGTAGACAGAAACTCTGCAGATTAACTGATCTGTACATTTCGATCCCCTGAAGAGGATCCCAGAAGAGTATCGAAATATACGGATCAAATAATCTCCTGAGATTTTGTCTTTAATCCTGATAATGAGATATTCAGAGTCAGCTGTCAGGGTTTAACGCCCCATTTAAAAACGAAAGGATATAAACCTGGTTTAATCTTAGGTTATTTTAGTAGACAAAGACAATAGGGATTCGGGTGACAACGTCAAGGTGATGATAGTAGATAAAAAGGAAAGGTTTAAATACCAGTAAGATTGATGCAGCATTCTGAAGAGTAACAACTGATGCTGTAGTGCCTACAGAGATGGTAGTGCCTATAGGGATGGTAGTGCCTACAGAGATGGTAGTGCCTACAGAGATGGTAGTGTCTACTGCCACTGGTGTCAGGTGACATATTCCTAATGAACAGAACAACACAATCACCCCTTTATCCCCCTCAATACCCTTCACTCCTCCCCTCTAACTACCCTTTACCCCCTTCTCAATGCCATCCTCCCCTCTAACTACCCTTTACCCCCTTCTCAATGCCATCCTCCCCTCCCTCATGCCTACCAGAGACGATCAATCTCAGTGATAATAGTTCGCCAGCCCTTGTTCCCATTTCTTCCCTCATTCATCATTCTCTCTCACCCTCAAATGGAAAATCAACATTCTAAATCATTCTCTACAACGCAGGTCTCTACCTAGCTGCGTTGGGATGGGTCGGATCATAACTCCTGGTCCCGCCTCTTACCGACCGCTTGCCTCCGTAGATCGAGCGTTCCTGCTCTTGAAACTGTGTATCGTATTTGCCTCCAGCAACATCCTGAGACAATTGGAGCACTTCCCAACGTCAGGAAGACTTGTATGAAGTCTTGAACGTCAGGAAGACTTGTATGAGTCTTTAACATCAGGATGACTGGAGCACAGGATTTAGCAGCAGCACCACCACCACCAGTAGCAGCACCACCACCACTATTAGCAGCACCACCACCACTATTAGCAGCAGCACCACCAGTAATAACAGCAGCAACAGTAGTCATGCATTTCATCTTATACCTTTAATGAGTTTCAAGAGATTTTCTACTCCAGGAGCCCGACCATGATCCAGGCTCGTCTATTCAAATCAAATATCTATTTCCCAACAGACTACAGTATTCCCCCCCTCCCACTCCTTGTTTCATATAGGTAGAGGTCTGAATCAGTACAGAGTGTAAATGAATGGTTCAGAGAACCGACGAGTTGGTAAATTAGACACATATGCAACACTTGGGTATCTTTATTGAGGAAACGTTTCGCCACACAATGGCTTCATCAGTCCATACAAAGGAGAATCGTGAAGAACAGGAGGAGTTTGAGGTGGTCAGTCCCTCAACCTTGAGTCGATGTTGTCAGTCCATCAATCTTGATGGACTGTAAGCCAGCGGAAGGCCTCGGTCAGATAACCAAAAGTTCCAGCTGTGGGTCATCTGACCCGCGTCAGGAAACACTTGTCTTGTTTCCTGACAAACCTTACCTTTACTACTAATTGTGTTTTCCTGCTTGCTACTCTGGCCTCAAACCTCGTCTCTCCCCCCTCCTCCCTTCACCCCCTTACCCTTCGTCAGGATGAAACTTCAAAGGGTGAAAATTACATTAGCATTTTTCAAGGAACCTCTCCTGCTCTTCTATATCACACCCTTAAACTCCCTGTGGCAATACTACGGTGATGCTGTGTGTGTGTGTGTGTGTGTGTGTGTGTGTGTGTGTGTGTGAGAGAGAGAGAAACGAACCTTAAACCTCGTAGAACCCTGTGTGAAAAAACGAGACAGACAGCACCAACGACATCAATGAAATAAAGTCAGTTGACCCACTGAAATCACTGGCCCACAGATGGCTTCAATTTCACCCTGTTCCCTATCTTTATGTCTTATAGCAATAAAAAGGCTTTCATATGAGCTGATGTAGGTAACAGCTCTTAGCTTGTCAATAAAGTTAGGAACCTTAACCTAACCTTATAGACCCCTGTGTGTGAGAGAGCAACGTCTTTGGAAGACATATTTTTGGTCAAAAGTGAATATATTTGTAATTTCCTAATTGTGCTTGCATGGGGTCGATTCATGGGTCCTGAACCCGCCTGTCAACTATTATCAACCAACCTGACTTGAGTTCTTGACCTCCAGGACGAGATGAAATTATTGCCGCATGTCCACTTGTCGGGGATTGATTAATTCATGTTAAGCGCTAAACCCATGTGGGTCATTCAGCGCAAGACGTGGTGGAGGCTCGATCCTCCGTCTACTGAGCGCCAGACAGACTCGCTTCCTATTTGTACTCACCTACCCTAGGGATAACACTTGTCGGGGAGAATCAACATCCATTCATTCAACTTATCAATCAATACTCCAGTTGACTACGACACCAAAATATGAGATATCGGCCCAGCTGAGATAATGAACAAGACATGTCCAACACCTGACTATCTTTATTGCAGAAACGTATCGCCTGGGCAGCAGGCTTTCTCAGTCTAACACTGAGGCACGAGGACGGAGGTGTCAGTGGAATAATTAGATGTGGCAGTTGAAGAGAGCGTCACAGGTTGGCGGGACCCACTAGTGGAAGGTCATGCCCATAAGGTAGGCCAGGTGTTAAGAATGGAGTTGTAGAGCCTGCCCCATGGTCGGGCTCGAGAGTAGTAAGACCCTCGAAACTTATCAAAGGTAAGGCATGACAGCCTTACCTTTGATGAGTTTCTATACCACGGATTGTGGTATCGAAAATATCTTCTACAATTCCACTGCTAACATCTGTTCCATTTCAGCGGCTGCCTAATTCCACTAGTGGGCTCCCACCCACCTGTAACCACGTCTGCAACTGCTGCACCTCATCACTTCCACTGGTTACACCATAACTGTCACCGTTTATGTCTATGTATACATTGTACACATTAACGACACTCTTCAAATATTAATTAACAACAAACACAACAACACAGGCTCTACATTAACCATACAATTCAACAAAATACAGTAAACACTGATCCAACATTATTCTGCATATGTTTATCACGTACAAACATACAATAAACACACCAAACATGTTTTTTGTTAAATACCTGTCAAAACATCGATTTTTTTACTTATTGCAATAAAAATAATAAAAATATGATAATGATAATAATGATTATATTCGCGGGGACGCGCTAAACACGTAAGAGGGAGGATAGCTCCAATCACTTAGAACAAGAGCCTCCTTACTAGTATTAAGAGAACTATGAATCTCTATCCAACACCTGCTGTGTCATATTGACAGGTGTTATTATGACAGGTGTCATCATACTATGACAGGTGTCAATACTATGACAAATGTGTCATCATACTATGACAGATGTCATCATACTATGACAGAGGTCATGATACTATGACACATGCATCTCATGTCATCATGACAGGTGTCATACTACGATAAAGGTGTCATCATACTATGACAAAGGTATCATACTATGACAAATGTATCATACTATGACAAAGGTATCATACTATGACAAAGGTGTAATCATACTATGACAGGTGTCATCATACTATGACAGGTGTCATCATACTATGACAGGTGTCATCATACTATGACAGGTGTCATCATACTATGACACAGGTGTCATCATACTATGACACAGGTGTCATCATACTATGACAAGGTGTCATCATACTATGACAAAGGTGTCATCATACTATGACAAGGTGTCATCACTATGACAAGGTGTCATCACTATGACAAAGTGTCATCATACTCATGACAAGTGTCATCATACTATGACACAGGTGTCATCATCTATGACATTGTCATCATCTATGACAGGTGTCATCATACTATGACACAGTGTCATCATACTATGACACAGGTGTTCATCATACTCATGACACATTAGGTGTCATCATACTATGACAGGTGTCATCATACTATGATTCATATATGACAGTGTCATCATACTATGACACAGTTGTCATCTATGAGGTGTCAAACTAGAGGTGTCATCATGCTATGACAGGTGTCATGTATGACAGGTGTCATCATACTATCATGATGCACAGGTGTTCATGCACAGGTGTACTATGACACAGGTGTCATCATACTATGACAGGTGTCATCATACTGTCTATTTGACCCAACTAACACAATCAACTAGATTTCCATTTATATGCAAATAAACAACTTCCATGAAAGAGTGTTCTGATTGGCTGGTGCAAAGCTCAGAGTGTTGTGATTGGCTGTAGCAGTGTTGTGATTGGCTGTAGCAGTGTTGTGAGTATCAGTGTTGTGAGTGTTGTGTGTAGCAGTGTTGTGAAAGTTGTGACTGTAGCAGTGTTGTGACTGACTGTAGCAGTGTTGTGACTAACTGTAGCAGTGTTGTGACTGTAGCAGTGTTGTGACTGATTGTAGCAGTGTTGTGACTGACTGTAGCAGTGTTGTGACTGACTGTAGCAGTGTTGTGACTGACTGTAGCAGTGTTGTGACTGACTGTAGCAGTGTTGTGACTGACTGTAGCAGTGTTGTGACAGACTAGTAATAAAGTTGAACAAGTCAGATAGATCAATGACATACAAGGTAGTAGACCAGGTAGATAGCAACTGCACCAGAAAGTTGATGAATCAAATGTGGTGCCATGAGATAGAGCTCTACGACAGTACGCACACAAACTTACATACAGGGGCTTTGAATCGACCCATGTAGGCGTACATAGGTAAGTACAGAACCATGACACGACCCTGCCAGCACACCTAGGTAAGTACAGTGTCACGGACAAGTACCACCATACAAGGGATGGTCACTGGTAACAGTGTACCTTAAGCCACAAACATGTGTCTCAACCTAACTGAATTATCGTCAACCGTCTCTTAAGCGGACCCAGCGTTGTGGTTCGCGGCAGCAATATGCGGATTCAGCGTTGTGGTTAGCGGCAACAATATGCGGACCCAGTGTTGTGGTTCGCGGCAGCAATATACGGACCCAGTGTTGTGGTTCGCGGCAGCAATATGCGGATCCAGTGTTGTGGTTCGCGGCAGCAATATGCGGATTCGTGGATTCAGTCGTCTCATTTGCAGGAGCAACCAGGCGTTTGTTGACACACTCAACACTGCTCAACCTGCGACGCTGCTTCAAACTCATATTTATACACTATTATTATATTCATATAATTATTATTATATTATTATTATTAGTAGTAGTGGTGGTAGTAGTATAGTAGTAGTAGTGGTAGTAGTAGTTGCTGCTGTTGTTGTTGAGTAGTATATTATTATTATTATTATTTCCAGTATTAGCAGTAGTAATTATATTTTATCTTCCCTTTCTCCCCCAATTCTCCCTTCCATCCACTCTCTCTCTCTCTTTCAATTACAAAATTCTGTCAGCATAAGTCTAGCTAAAAATGAGAATCTGAGCTAACTCCGTCGTAATGGCGAGAAGAGAGAGTAAATTCCAAAACTTTCACCCTCCTCCTTATTTACGTCCTTTATAGGAGTAGCTTTGAGAGAGAGGGAGAGAGAGAGAGAGGGGAGGGAGAAACTGCCGTGTTAATATTGTTTAAAGTGGGTGAGAGATGCAACCATACTTGTCAATACCTGCTGACATCACCCACCTGCTGACATCACCCACCTGTTGACATCGCCGACCTACTGACACTATCCACCTGCTGGCACCACCCACCTGCTGACATCACCCACCTGTTGACATCGCCGACCTACTGACACTATCCACCTGCTGGCACCACCCACCTGCTGACATCACCCACCTGCTGGCACCACCCACCTGCTGACATCACCCACCTGCTGGCACCACCCACCTGCTGACATCACCCACCTGCTGGCCCCACCCACCTGCTTTCTTGTTCAAAACAAGAATACTAAAGCCACACAGTTCTTCCTAATGTGTTCGAACGTGACTTCGATACTTCCGTAAATTCAAGTTGTCGCCACGGTAGAGCGCGCTCACCCCCTTTCCCTTTCCCCGGTTTCGAACTTTCCCCTTAATAAAACACGGACAACTTCCAGTCCAAAATCTCTCGACTTCCGGTTCAAAATTTCTCGACTTCCAGTAAAAAAAATCGACTTCCGGTAAAAAATAAATAGATTTCCGGTTCAAAAAATTTCTTGACTCCTGGTCAAAAAAAATTTCTTGACTCCTGGTCAAAAAAAATCTCACGACTTTCGGTCACAAAATCTCTTACACTTCCGGTCAACAACAAAAGCGCTCGACTTCCGTTCAAAAACTAACGTATCTTCCAGGAAATTTATTTTAAGGAATTTCGTAATGCGAAGTACAACTCTCGCTCGTAAAACACCAGGTGCTAGGGAAGGTCAGGAAGACCAGGAGGAGCAAGGAGAGAGGAGTGAAAGAAGAATGGAGGAGGGAGAGTGGAGAATTGGGGAAAGAAAGAATTTAGGGAGAGGGAGGAGTGGAAATAAGAATGGAAAAGGGAGGAATAGAGAGCAGGAAGAGTGGAGGAGAGAGAGCAAGGAGTGAAAGAGTGGAGCACAGAGAGGAGGGAGAGGGAGTGGAAGAGTGAAGGAGAAGTAGGGAGTAGAGGGAGTACCAAAAGCGAATAAGAGAGTGAAGGCAAAAAAGGAATGGAAGGAGGGAGAAAGACTTAAGAGGAAGAGACAAAGAAGAATGATAGAACAGGAGGAGAAGGAAGGAGGGACAAAGATAGAATGTGAAGGAGGAGAGAGAAAGAGGAAAAAGTAAATGTAACAGAAGAGGAGGAAGAGGTACCAGCAACAGAGGCAAAACAGTAGTAATGGTAACAGCAAGAGGCAAAACAGTAGTAATGGTACCAGCAACAGGGGCAAAACAGTAGTAATTGTACCAGCAACAGGGACAAAACAGTAGTAATGGTAACAGCAACAGGCAAAACAGTAGTAATGGTACCAGCAACAGGGGCAAAACAGTAGTAATGGAACCAGCAACAGGGGCAAAACAGTAGTAATGGAACCAGCAACAGGGGCAAAACAGTAGTAATGGAACCAGCAACAGGGGCAAAACAGTAGTAATGGAACCAGCAACAGGGGCAAAACAGTAGTAATGGTACCAGCAACAGGGGCAAAACAGTAGTAATGGAACCAGCAACAGGGGCAAAACAGTAGTAATGGTACCAGCAACAGGGGCAAAACAGTAGTAATGAAACCAGCAACTGGGGCAAAACAGTAGTAATGGTAACAGCAACAGGGGCAAGACAGCGAAGGTAACGGCAAGAGGCCCCACCACAACACAGGAGGACCCTCACAGAGGACACAAGGAACTTGTGAGAGACCTGGGAATAACATCACAGGACCTACCATTTAGAGAACACAATAAGGCAGAGGCATCAAGGGCCAGAATAATGCCAAGGCGGATGATGAGAACCTTAAAACAAAAGAATGAATGACAATGACGGCACTATTGTTTTCTCGCATCTAGAAAACAGAAATGTGCTCAGAGTCCCTTTCCAGGCAGGAGAAATATCAGAAGTGGAAAATATAGAGATCGTTTACTGCCCACATGGAGCTAATAAAGTATTTAAACTACTGGGAATACCTCGAAGCGCTTGGCTCTACGAGGTATTCCCAGTAGTTTAAATGCTCCAGAGAATACACTCCAAGTATTCTCTGGAGCGAGGGAGAGAGATACCTCATAACATGCACATGGAAAATACTAGGGGGGTAGGGCCTGGTACAAAATCTACACACTACCATAACAACGAGGAGTGAGAGATATTTAGGAGTAAAATAGACCCAGTAAACAGCAGGGGCACCATGTGTACAATAAGATAGCACTGTATCAACATCCGTAGTCAAAGACTATTCAACTTGCTACCAGCAGATATCAGAAATAGTGCCGAAGTCTTCATTAAGAGACTGGATTACTGCTTCCACCAAGTGCTGCATCAACCAGACAGTGATGGCTATGTGGGCCAGCAGGCCGCCAACTGCAACAGCCTGACTGAACAGGAAATCAACAGGGGAAAAACCTGGCATCAAGCCGGGCTGCGAAGGTACGCAAACCCTCGAAATCGGACACGGGAATGTTACAGGTAAAGGTAAAGACAATACTGAGTGAACAACAGCGTCACGAAACATTTTCCTGTTTC
This sequence comes from Cherax destructor, assembly GCA_009830355.1. Taxonomy (NCBI): domain Eukaryota; kingdom Metazoa; phylum Arthropoda; class Malacostraca; order Decapoda; family Parastacidae; genus Cherax; species Cherax destructor. Next base: position 310,174 of record WNWK01000601.1, on the reverse strand, counting down.
CTGACGAACAAAACACAATCACTGGGGACACAGATGACAGCTGGGCCACAACGGCATCAGGAAATACTTTTTCAGTCTCAAGATGGCAACTGAAACTAGATAAATATTCTAGAAGACTACTCTACACATAGGTGAGCAGGCAATAACTGAGCTGTAAAAGCCAGGAAAGAACAGATCTGGTACTTGGAGCTATGAATCAACCCCCTGCAACCACAGCTAGGTGAGTACATACTCGCACTACCCACCTTACCAACACAAGGTACGGGTAATAAAATATAGGAACAAATTGTGGGTGAGCACATGTACACGTGTGTTACCACGTGTACAGGAGTCACTTACGAAAGTGTACAAACACCCTCCAGGTAGACTACCAAATGTTACTTTAATACACTACCACTCTCTTGGGACGTTCACAGCTTTTTAGATCAACACATATAACACACATACAGTAGATCTTATTTTATATTTGCTTAAAGATTTGAAGTATTTCAGGAGGCAGGTCAAGTTGGTCACATACCACCCAGCTGTGTGTAATGTATTTCAGGGGCAGGTCAAGTTGGTCACATACCACCCAGCTGTGTGTAATGTATTTCAGGGGGCAGGTCAAGTTGGTCACATACCACCCAGCTGTGTGTAATGTATTTCAGGGGGCAGGTCAAGTTGGTCACATACCACCCAGCTGTGTGTAATGTATTTCAGGAGGCAGGTCAAGTTGGTCACATACCACCCAGCTGTGTGTAATGTATTTCAGGAGGCAGGTCAAGTTGGTCACATACCACCCAGCTGTGTGTAATGTATTTCAGGAGGCAGGTCAGTTGGTCACATACCACCCAGCTGTGTGTAATGTATTTTCGGAGGCAGGTCAAGTTGGTCACATACCACCCAGCTTGTGTAATGTATTTCAGGGGCAGGTCAAGTTGGTCACATACCACCCAGCTGTGTGTAATGTATTTCAGGGGCAGGTCAAGTTGGTCACATACCACCCAGCTGTGTGTAATGTATTTCAGGAGGGCAGGTCAAGTTGGTCACATACCACCCAGCTGTGTGTAATGTATTTCAGGAGGCAGGTCAAGTTGGTCACATACCACCCAGCTGTGTGTAATGTATTTCAGGGGGCAGGTCAAGTTGGTCACATACCACCCAGCTGTGTGTAATGTATTTCAGGAGGCAGGTCAAGTTGGTCACATACCACCCAGTTGTGTGTAATCCTGACTCAGTGCTTCTTGACGTGTTAAAAAGCATTTTCTCACCAGCAAGTTCCATATTAAATTACATCGTCACTGTTTAAAACTAACTTTAATCTCGATATTCTGGGGGGACGGAATTCCTTGAATTCCTCCCAGACCTCACCACCAATCTACTGTCCTTCTGCGTTCTTCCTCCCCGTTCCTCCCCCCCCCCCACCTCCAACCCTCATATTCCTTCTTCCTCTTTCTCCTTCCCTCCACCCAGCCTCTACCTCCCTCCATCCTCTGGTGGTATTTTATTTGTTAGGAGAAATGTGAACATTTGTGCTGACGTGGGTCTCAAGTCATGGGATGACCCACTCACTGCAGCTTATGGTCCTATGACCGAGGTCTTCTTCTGGCTTTCCGGTCTATATCCTTAAAAATTAAAGACCACACCTGAAGATTTAATGATAGGCAATTGTTTTTATTTCATATATTAAAAAAGACACTAAAAAATAGTGACCTCCCAGCATACATAAGGGGGATTACCAATAGACCCCTGGCTGTCTTCAAGCAGGCACTGGACAGGCACCTAAAGTCAGTGCCTGACCAACCAGGCTGTGGTTCGTACGTGGGACTGCGTGCGGCCAGCAGTAACAGCCTGGTTGATCAGGCTCTGATCCAACATGAGGCCTGGTCACAGACCGGGCCTCAGGGGTGTTGACCCCTGGAACTCTCTCCAGGTAAACTCCAGGTAGGATTTGCTCCCCTCTCTCTCTTGGAACACACACACACACACACACACACACACACCTCAGACGAGTCATAGGGATGTTAGGAAGTATTTCTTCAGCCTTAGAGTTGTCAGGAAGTATTACAATCTGGAGACTGAAGCAGTGAAGGCAGGATCGATACATAGCTTTAAGATAAGCTATGATAAGGCTTTTGGAGTAGGGAAAGAATGCATCTAGTAGCGACCAACGAAGAGGTGGGGTCAGGAGCTATACCTGGAGAGGGATTCGGGGGTCAAAGCCCCCGCGGCCCGGTCTGAGACCAGGCCTAGTGGTGGATTAGGGTCTGATCAACCAGGCTGTTACTGCTGGCCGCACGCAGTCCCACGTACGAACCACAGCCCGGCTGGTCAGGTACTGACTTTAGATGCCTGTCCAGTGCCTTCTTGAAGACAGCCAGAGGTCTATTGGTAATCCCCCCTATGTATGCTGGGAGGCAGTTGAACAGTCTTGGGAGCACTAGTATCAGCCACTATGGGTGGCATATATCGTCATCTGTGGCCCACACATCAATCACAACCTGGCTGATCTGGCACTTACAGCGGGAAACTGCCCAGCCTTCTCTTGAAAACTTATCAATGTTCCCGCAATATTTCTGATATCTGCTGGTAGTATGTTGAAGAGCCTTGGACCACGCAAATTGACAAGTATTTTCTAATTACACCTATGGCTTCCTTGCGCATCACCTGGTTTATTCCATACTTTCTCCTAGTGTTCAGGTTAGGGACCAGATTCTAAGTATATTCAGGGTGTCAATGTCCCCCACGACCCGGTCCTAGACCAAGTTTCTGGCTGGATCAAGATGTGATTAACCAAACTGTTACGAGACACGGTACAAGCCTGACCCACGGCCGGGCTCAATAAGAGAGTAGAGAAACTCTCGAAACTCCTGAAAGGTACATCAAAGGTATATCCCTCTTCACCGTTCCAGAGAGAACACTGAAGGTGGTATCTCTGCTGCCTTGAAAGTCACTGAGGACAAAGAAAACATTCAAATCACAAGAACACAGGAGATTTCAAAATTACCATCAATAACCTTGCTCGTCTTATTTTAAAAGTTCTCAAAAAATCCAGCCTACCATTTTCCTGGCCTCTGGCGCATTTTCTTTGTTTTCCAAATGACACATCCTCTGGCACACTTATTCATAAGTGTTTTACTTATTCCTTACGTTCTATAATAGGGTCTGTCTACGTTCGTTATGCGTTCTTCATTCCTCTCATAACTAAGCAGTTGAAATTTATCACCGACGAACGTCAGGTTTTTTTTCCTTCGCCCATTGGAAGAGTTTCTTACATTTTTATTTTTTTCTGATTTCTACCTGCCTAGAACTGGAGTCTACCTGGAGGGTATTCCGGGGGTCAACGCCCCCGCGGCCTGGTCCACGACCAGGCCTCCCGGTGGATCAGGGCCTGATCAACCAGGCTGCTACTGCTGGCCGCACATAGTCCAACGTACGAACCACAGCCCGGCTTATCTGGCACTAAGTATCTGTCCAGCTCCCTCTTGAAGGCAGCCAGGGGTCTATTGGTAATTTCCCTTATGCTTGGTGGGAGGCTGCTGAACAGTCTTGGGCCCCGGACATTCTTGTCCAAGTCTTTCATGTAGACCACAAACAGTAATAATGCCAAGAGATTACTGACTATCAAACCTCATTTTTATTTTCTGAATTATACACCTATTATACCTCTTCCTGCCTCCACCTGTCAAGTCTCCTCCTCCTCATCATCCCTATCTCTTTCTTCGTGCCTCGTTTTCTTTTTCCCATTTCTCCATTCCATAACAAGATTGGGAACTTTCTTACAGACAGACAGACAGACAGAAACACACACACACACACATACACACACACATATATAATGTGTGATGTTATTTCTGTCGTAGATATTTTATCTATCTCTTTATAATTACTGGTAAAAAATACGACAATGTGTTAGATAAAAAAAAAAACATTCAGGAGGAACCGATGAGATATTAAAGCAACGTTTCGCTCGCCAAGTAACCTAAACGTCGCTCCTGGAGAGCGACGCTGTTTTGGGCACTTTTCTCCACCTTCTAATTTACATATTATTTTTCATTCACATATTCTCATTTACACATTCCCATTTACACATTATCTTTCTTATTTGCATCTAGTTTATCATAATCTTCTGTTTACACTTATCACCTTTCCCTTGCACCTTCACAAGTAAACAATGATACATCAGGTACACCATTGTACCATAAGTGAATAATGGTACCACACGTAAACAATGGTACCACACGTAAACAATGGTACCACACGTAAACAATGGTACCACACGTAAACAATGGTACCACACGTAAACAATGGTACCACACGTAAACAATGGTACCACACGTAAACAATGGTGCCACACTGTTCCCTCAGGGCTCTAGGTCCTCTTACGATATAGTCGGACTTTAGTTATTCCTTTAGTGGTTGATCACAAGGTTTGTTGTAGGGGAGAGAGCGGTGAACCTCCCCACACCACGGTGCAGAGATAACTGAACCTGTTATACCACTACTCCAGTTCTCTCTCTCTCTCTCTCTCTCTCTCTCTCTCTCTCTCTCTCTCTCTCTACTGACCTCTGGCAATCCCCCCCTCCCTAACAACCAACCCTTACCCTTCATTCCTTCCTTCCTTACCTCCCCCTTCCATCCCCACTACTACTCCTCCTCCTCTCCCCAATCCCCCCAGGCTGTTCACTGAATCCCACTTTGGAACCATCTTATAGAAGAGGATAACATAACAACATAAGAAAGAATGAACACTGCAGCAGGCCTACTGGCCCATGCATAACAGCTGAGAAAGAATTACCATCACTTCCCTATCCACACTATGTTCCCTATCCAGACTATCACACTACTGAAGTCTCCCAGCTCAGGCTGACACTACTGAAGTCTCCCAGCTCAGGCTGACACTACTGAAGTCTACCAGCTCAGGCTGACACTACTGAAGTCTCCCAGCTCAGGCTGACACTACTGAAGTATCCCAGCTCAGGCTGACACTACTGAAGTCTCCCAGCTCAGGCTGACACTACTGAAGTCTCCCAGCTCAGGCTGACACTACTGAAGTCTCCCAGCTCAGGCTGACACTACTGAAGTCTCCCAGCTCAGGCTGACACTACTGAAGTCTACCAGCTCAGGCTGACACTACTGAAGTCTACCAGCTCAGGCTGACACTACTGAAGTATCCCAGCTCAGGCTGACACTACTGAAGTCTCCCAGCTCAGACTGACACTACTGAAGTCTCCCAGCTCAGACTGACACTACTGAAGTCTCCCAGCTCAGGCTGACACTACTGAAGTCTCCCAGCTCAGGCTGACACTACTGAAGTCTCCCAGCTCAGGCTGACACTACTGAAGTCTCCCAGCTCAGGCTGACACTACTGAAGTCTCCCAGCTCAGGCTGACACTACTTAAGTATCCCAGCTCAGGCTGACACTACTGAAGTCTCCCAGCTCAGGCTGACACTACTGAAGTCTCCCAGCTCAGGCTGACACTACTGAAGTCTCCCAGCTCAGGCTGACACTACTGAAGTCTCCAGCTCAGGCTGACACTACTGAAGTCTCCCAGCTCAGGCTGACACTACTGAAGTCTACCAGCTCAGGCTGACACTACTGAAGTCTACCAGCTCAGGCTGACACTACTGAAGTATCCCAGCTCAGGCTGACACTACTGAAGTCTCCCAGCTCAGACTGACACTACTGAAGTCTCCCAGCTCAGACTGACACTACTGAAGTCTCCCAGCTCAGGCTGACACTACTGAAGTCTCCCAGCTCAGGCTGACACTACTGAAGTCTCCCAGCTCAGGCTGACACTACTGAAGTCTCCCAGCTCAGGCTGACACTACTGAAGTCTCCCAGCTCAGGCTGACACTACTGAAGTCTCCCAGCTCAGGCTGACATTTCAACACCTTGTAAGATCATCATCCTGTGTAATAGAATATAACTAAGAAACACAGCTAGCTTTTGTTACCACTGTGTAACTATCATATAGAACAGTGTAGCAGTACACTGCTGGTGTTGCCACTGTGTAACTATCATATAGAACAGTGTAGCAGCACACTGCTGGTGTTACCACTGTGTAACTATCATATAGAACAGTGTAGCAGCACACTGCTGGTGTTACCACTGTGTAACTATCATATAGAACAGTGTAGCAGCACACTGCTGGTGTTACCACTGTGGACCTGACTTAACTCAGTGAAGACGTGTCTTGTGTGCTCTCTGTCAATCTGAAGAAGATGTCCTCTCTTGAGCTACTCTACCAGCAGCTGAAGGAAGAACTGAGGGTAGCTAAGCTTGAGATACAGCGACTGACTGAGGAAAACAGGAGGATTCGTAGTAATCCTCCTGTTGAGAATCCTCAAGCCAGGAAAGGAACCTGGACAGTGGCTAAAACGCATGGGACAAAGTTAAGGCTCAAGAGGACGGGTGGAGAGGTAGAAACAACGAAGACCCAGGAGAATGTTGTGGAAACATCGAACCCATTCTCCGTGCTACCCGATGAATGTGAGTCGACTTCTGGGAGCGTCACGACGAAAGACACAAAGGAAGGTAAAAACATTGTTGTTGTTGGGGACAGTCAGGTTAGGTACATGGATAGGGCTTTCTGTTTGATTGATAGGAGTAGGAGACAGAGGGTTTGCTTTCCTGGGGCTGGGATGGAGGATATTGTTAGCCGTCTGGACGACATCATGAGAGGTAATGGGAGCAATCCTATTATCTGTCTCAGTGCTGGAGGCAACGATGTTGGCAGACGTAGGAGTGAGGACCTGACTAGCAGGTTTAGGTCAGCAATAGACATAATTAGGAAGAAGGGTGGGAACCCTGTCATATGTGGTATTTTGCCAAGGAGAGGAGTTGAAATGAATGGCTGTCCAGGGCAATTGGTGTCAATTGCTGGCTGGACAAATACTGTAAGGAAAATTCAGTAACATTCATTGACAACTGGGACCTCTTCTATGGCAGAAATGATATGTATGCCAGGGATGGGGTTCACTTATCCAGGTCTGGGGTGGGGGCACTGGCAACTGCAGTGGAGGGAGCTGTTAGGGCTTTAAACTAGAAATAGTTAGTGGTATGGGTTTTGGGGGGAAAACAGAGAAGTCCCAGTGTAGTAATATTATAAGTTGTAGGAGAACTAGTAATAGGCAGAATAAGGTGGATAGTGGAAAGCTAGTGACACTAGATGACAAGGACAGTAAAAGGTATAGTGGAAAAACAGAGATGAGCAGGAAGGGTAAAGAGAAAGGAGGGTCTCTAAATATATATTACACCAATAGTCGTAGTGCTAGGAATAAGATGGACGAGTTGAGATTAGTTGCAATGCGGGTAATATTGATGTTTTGCAATAACTGAGACATGGTTTAATATGAAAAATCGGGACTTGCCTGCCGAATGTCACATTCAGGGTTTTAAATTGTTCCAAGTAGACAGAAGTATCGGGAAAGGGTGGGGTGGCACTCTATGTCCGTGATCATTTAAATTGTTGCATAAAAACGGGTATAAAGTCTGAATTAACACATACAGAGTCTGTCTGGATAGAATTTTCAGAGGTGTGAAAAATTGATTTTAGGCGTGATTTACCGTCCTCCAAACTTAGATAGGGAACAAGGAAGACTACTTTGGGAGGAAATTGTTAAGGCCACAAGACACGATAACGTAGTAATTTAGGGACTTTAACTTTAGTCAGATTGATTGGGAATTTCATGACAGGAATTTAGAATCTAACGACTTTTTAGTAGTAGTTCAGGATTGCTTTTGAAGCAGTTTGTAACAGAACCTACAAGGGAAATAACCTACTTGACTTGGTTCTGGCAAGCAAGGAAACCCTTGTTAATAATTTAGAAATTACAGAGGAACTCGGCTCAAGCGACCACAAGTCAATTACCTTTAGCATTGAATGGATGTATGATAGTAGGGATAATTCAGTAATGGTCCCAGATTTTCGCTTAGCAGATTATAATGGACTTAGAGAACACTTATCAACTGTGGACTGGGGTGAAGAAGAGAGGTATCAATATGACAGTTTTCTTAACACTATACAGGCTGCCCAAAGAACATTTATCCCGTATAAAGAAATTAGATCAAGTAGAAATGACCCAAAATGGATGAATAATAGGCTCAAATATCTTTTAGGGCAGAAGAAAGGAATTTATAGGCGCATAAAAAGAGGTGAGGGTCATCTTATAAATCAGTATACTGACATTAAGAGGGACGTTAAAAGGGAATAAGAAAAGCTAAACGGGACTATGAAATTAAAGTTGCTAGGGATTCAAAAACTAACCCAAAAGTTTTTTCCAGGTTTATAGAACAAAAGTTAGGGATAAAATAGGTCCCCTTAAAATAACTTTGGGCATCTTACTGACAAGGAGAATGATATGTGCTCTATTTTTAATAATTATTTTCTCTCGGTTTTCACACAGGAAGACATTAATAATATCCCAGTAATTAATTTTTACAGAGGCCCAGAAGAAGATAAATTATGTAATATCACAGTCACTAGCGAAATGATTATGAAACAGCTGGACCGACTGAAACAAAATAAATCGCCGGGTCCTGATGAGCTTTTTGCAAGGGTTCTTAAGGAATGCAAATGGAACTCTGTGAACCAATATCTAACATTTTTAATTTATCTCTTCAAACAGGTGTAGTGTCTGATATGTGGAAGATGGCTAATGTAATTCCTATTTATAAAGCAGGGGACAAGTCACTACCGTCAAACTACCGCCCAATAAGCCTGACCTCAATTGTAGGCAAATTACTAGAGTCAATTATAGCTGATATTATTAGAAGCCATCTAGATAACCATAATTTGATTAATGATACCCAGCATGGATTCACGAGGGGCCGTTCCTGCCTATCTAATTTATTAACCTTCTTCAGTAAAGCTTTTGAGGCTGTTGATCACGATAAAGAATTCGATATTGTTTATTTAGACTTTAGTAAGGCTTTTGATAGAGTACCGCACCAGAGACTGTTAAAGAAAGTGGCAGCTCATGGCATTGGGGGAAAAGTGCTGTCATGGATCGAGTCATGGCTCACCAATAGGAAGCAGAGAGTGTGCATAAATGGGGTTAAATCCGAATGGGGACTTGTAACAAGTGGTGTTCCACAGGGATCAGTCTTAGGCCCATTGTTATTTATAATATATATCAATGACCTTGATGAGGGAATTACTAGTGATATGAGCAAATTCGCCGACGACACGAAGATAGGTAGGATAATTGATTCAAACATAGATGTCATAGAACTTCAGGAAGATTTAGACAAACTTAATTCGTGGTCAGAAAAGTGGCAGATGCAGTTCAATGTAGATAAATGCAAGGTTCTGAAGCTCGGGAGTGTCCATAACCCAAGCACTTATAAGTTAAATAACGTAGAACTTAGCCATACAGATTGCGAGAAGGACTTGGGGGTGATGGTAAGCAGCAACCTTAAACCAAGACAGCAATGCCTAAGCGTACGTAATAAGGCAAATAGATTACTGGGATTTATATCAAGAAGTGTTAGCAACAGAAGTCCAGAGGTTATATTACAGCTTTATACATCATTAGTAAGGCCTCACCTAGATTACGCAGCTCAGTTCTGGTCTCCATATTACAGAATGGACATAAATTCGTTAGAAAACATTCAGCGTAGAATGACTAAATTAATACATAGCATTAGAAATCTTCCTTACGAAGAAAGATTGAAGACCCTAAAATTACATTCACTTGTAAGACGTAGAATGAGGGAGACATGATCGAGGTATACAAGTGGAAAATGGGTATTAACAAAGGGATATAAATAAGGTCTTGATGATATCTCTCCAAGAGAGAACCCGCAATAATGGATTCAAGTTAGATAAGTTTAGATTTAGAAAGGATATAGGAAAGTATTGGTTTGGAAATAGGGTAGTTGATGAGTGGAACAGTCTGCCTAGTAGGGTTATTGAAGCTAGGACCTTGGGTAGTTTCAAATTTAGGTTGATAAATTCATGAGTGAGAGGGGTTGGATTTGAGTGGGACTCGCGCATGAGTGGGTAGAATTGTCAAAGCTTATTTCTTGGGTAGCATTGAAAATTGGGTTGAGCAAATATTCTGTTAGTGGGACGGATTGTGAAGGACCTGCCTAGTATGGGCCAACAGGCCTGCTGCAGTGTTCCTCCTTTCTTATGTTCTTATGTTCTTATGTTCTTAGAACAGTGTAGCAGCACACTGCTGGTGTTACCACTGTGTAACTATCATATAGAACAGTGTAGCAGCACACTGCTGGTGTTACCACTGTGTAACTATCATATAGAACAGTGTAGCAGCACACTGCTGGTGTTACCACTGTGTAACTATCATATAGAACAGTGTAGCAGCACACTGCTGGTGTTACCACTGTGTAACTATCATATAGAACAGTGTAGCAGTACACTGCTGGTGTTACCACTGTGTAACTATCATATAGAACAGTGTAGCAGCACACTGCTGGTGTTACCACTGTGTAACTATCATATAGAACAGTGTAGCAGTACACTGCTGGTGTTACCACTGTGTAACTATCATATAGAACAGTGTAGCAGCACACTGCTGGTGTTACCACTGTGTAACTATCATATAGAACAGTGTAGGAGCACACTGCTGGTGTTACCACTGTGTAACTATCATATAGAACAGTGTAGCAGTACACTGCTGGTGTTACCACTGTGTAACTATCATATAGAACAGTGTAGCAGTACACTGCTGGTGTTACCACTGTGTAACTATCATATATAACAGTGTAGCAACACACTGCTGGTGTTACCACTGTGTAACTATCACATAGAACAGTTTAGCAGTACACTGCTGGTGTTACCACTGTGTAACTATCATATAGAACAGTGTAGCAGTACACTGCTGGTGTTACCACTGTGTAACTATCATATAGAACAGTGTAGCAGCACACTGCTGGTGTTACCACTGTGTAACTATCATATAGAACAGTGTAGCAACACACTGCTGGTGTTACCACTGTGTAACTATCACATAGAACAGTGTAGCAGCACACTGCTGGTGTTACCACTGTGTAACTATCATATAGAACAGTGTAGGAGCACACTGCTGGTGTTACCACTGTATAACTATCATATAGAACAGTGTAGGAGCACACTGCTGGTGTTACCACTGTGTAACTATCATATAGAACAGTGTAGGAGCACACTGCTGGAGACAATACCACACGTCAGTACACACATACAGAGAATCAATACAAAAATCACTAATGTTGCAGAATATAGAACATAAAATAACGATCATACACAGGAGAGACTAACTAATAACAACGTTTCGGTCGCACTTGGGAATTAGTCATACTAATACGGGTGAGGGAGCCAGTATATACCTTACTTGAGTTTCGAGAGTAGTTCTACCCCCGAAGCCAGGCCATGGGCCAGGTTCGTCTGGTGCTTGCCTGATCAACCAGGCTGTTGCTGCTGGTGGTTCGCTGACCCACATATCCATCACAGCCTGGTTGATCTGGCACCTGGTGAAGATACTTGTCCAGTTTCCACTTGCCCCAACAGTGTTTCTGATATCTTCTAGTAAGATGTTGAATCATCTGGGACCACGAATGTTGATACAGTGTTCCCTTATTGTGCCCACGGCGCCCCTGCTTTTCATTAACACACTCAGACTGTCCACCTACGGTTTTTTCTAAAAGCTGACAAACCTTATAGGCTGGCCGTTCTATCGCGAGGCGTGGTCAGGGCGTTGACCCCCGGAACACCCTCCAGGTACGAGGTCAGGGCGTTGACCCCGGAACACCCTCCAGGTACGAGGTAAGGGCGTTGACCCCCGGAACACCCTCCAGGTACGAGGTCAGGGCGTTGACCCCGGAACACCCTCCAGGTACGAGGTAAGGGCGTTGACCCCCGGAACACCCTCCAGGTACGTGGTCAGGGCGTTGACCCCCGGAACACCCTCCAGGTACGTGGTCAGGGCGTTGACCCCCGGAACACCCTCCAGGTACGTGGTCAGGGCGTTGACCCCCGGAATACCCTCCAGGTACGTGGTCAGGGCGTTGACCCCCGGAACACCCTCCAGGTACGAGGTAAGGGCGTTGACCCCCGGAACACCCTCCAGGTACGTGGTCAGGGCGTTGACCCCCGGAACACCCTCCAGGTACGTGGTCAGGGCGTTGACCCCCGGAACACCCTCCAGGTACGTGGTTAGGGCGTTGACCCCCGGAACACCCTCCAGGTACAAGGTAAGGGCGTTGACCCCCGGAACACCCTCCAGGTACGAGGTAAGGGCGTTGACCCCCGGAACACCCTCCAGGTACGTGGTCAGGGCGTTGACCCCGGAACACCCTCCAGGTACGTGGTCAGGGCGTTGACCCCCGGAACACCCTCCAGGTACGTGGTCAGGGCGTTGACCCCCGGAACACCCTCCAGGTACAAGGTAAGGGCGTTGACCCTCGGAACACCCTCCAGGTACGAGGTAAGGGCGTTGACCCTCGGAACACCCTCCAGGTACAAGGTAAGGGCGTTGACCCCCGGAACACCCTCCAGGTACGTGGTCATGGCGTAGACCCCCGGAACACCCTCCAGGTACGAGGTAAGGGCGTTGACCCCCGGAACACCCTCCAGGTACGTGGTCAGGGCGTTGACCCCCGGAACACCCTCCAGGTACGTGGTCAGGGCGTTGACCCCCGGAACACCCTCCAGGTACGTGGTCAGGGCGTTGACCCCCAGGTACACTTCAGATAGGTAGACCTGTAAGTGACAATAGGCCTCTGAAAATACTATGCTAGACCAGTCGTCCCTTGTCAAGTGGAGAAATTTAAGCTCCAAGGATATTCCAATAGGATGTGAGCGTGGGCCAGTAGGCTTACTACAGTGCTTCTCTCTCTCTCTCTCTCTCTCTCTCTCTCTCTCTCTCTCTCTCTCTCTCTCTCTCTCTCTCTCTCTCTCTCTCTCTCTCTCCTTCAATACTTAATTTATCAAATTTACGAAATAAAAGATCCAACTTTTCTCCAAGGAAGTATGTGTTTTAGGAGCTTGTCCATCCTGGAAATTACTGAATTATTATTATATTACCATTATGTTATTAATAAAAATATTACCATTATGTTATTAATAAAAATGTGTATTAATATTAAGTACATTAATTAGTTTTTATTAATACCGGTATTTACGAATTCATTATTTCCCCTAATAATATAACATGGTAAAAAATATAATTGAACATTATTATCGTGAATTTCCACGTTAATTCTCCAAGTTATTACTACTCGTTAACTCTTAACAATGCCCTGTTAGTTCTAACCTCGTTAACTCACATAACCAACTCTCGTTAATTACTGCTAATTAACTAGCTACCCTAGTTAACTACCGATAATTAACTAGGAACCCTCGTTAACTACCGATAATTAACTACCAACCCTCGTTAACTACAGATAATTAACTACCAACCCTCGTTAACTACAGATAATTAACTACCAACCCTCGTTAACTACAGATAATTAACTACCAACCCTCGTTAACTACCGATAATTAACTACCAACCCTCGTTAACTACCGATAATTAACTACTGACACTCGTTAACTACCGATAATTAACTACCAACCCTCGTTAACTACCGATCATTAACTACCAACCCTCGTTAACTACCGATAATTAACTACCAACCCTCGTTAACTCTAACTTCTGATAGCTAATTAACCTCCCTTAACTCAATGATAACTCTGGTTAACACACACTAACACCATATATCACCTTAACACACACACTAGCACCATCCTTCACCTTAACACGCTAACACACACTGCAACGTCAGTTCTCTAATTTCGTTGGTGCCGAAGCGTTCATTTTATCACGTCACACGCACTGTGTGGAGGGTAGCGCAGTATTAGTGGAGGGTAGCGCAGTATTAGTGGAGGGTAGGGGGTCATCGCCCCCCGCGGCCCTTTGCCACTACAATCCACCTCCTGGTTGACGGCGTCAGCCAGGCTGTTAGTGCTAGCAGGACGCACAACGAACGTATCAGCTGAATGACTCACACTGCTCCAGTTCCTCTAATCAAGAGCTTTAAAACACTGGCACTAAGACGCGGATAAAGAAGGGAGACAGTAGTGGGCAGTGGCCGTCTTGAAAAAAAGAAGAAATGGCTGCCTTCTTGTAGAGAACTGCCTGCCATCTTGGAAAAAATGGCTATCTTGAAAAAATTGAGTGCCATCTTGAAATAATGGCTGCCATCTTGGAAAAAGGCTGCTTTCTTGGAAAAATGGCTGCCATCTTGGAATAAATGGCTGCCATCTTGGAATAAATGGCTGCCATCTTGGAATAAATGGCTGCCATCTTTGAATAAATGACTGCCATCTTGGAATAAATGACTGCCATCTTTGAATAAATGGCTGCCATCTTTGAATAAATGGCTGCCATCTTGGAATAAATGGCTGCCATCTTGGAATAAATGGCTGCCATCTTGGAATAAATGGCTGCCATCTTGGAATAAATAACTGCCATCTTGGAATAAATGGCTGCCATCTTGGAATAAATGGCTGCTATCTTGGAATAAATGGCTGCCATCTTTTAAAAAATGACTGCCATCACGAAAAAATGGCTGTTATCTTGGAATAAATGACTACCATTAAAAAATGGCGGCATTTTAAAAACAAAATATCTCTTTCCTTTTAAAATTGGTCATGGGCTAGATTTAAGAGTGACTCGTTAACAATTTTCAGAGTTTGGCGATTATCAACGTTTGAAAGTCACTTTGTGTTGTATGAGATATGAGAGGATAGAGAATAAGAGGTAGTGGTGGTAGTGAATGGTGATGGTTGTGGTGGTGGTGGTGATAGTAGTGAGTGGTGGTGGTGGTGGTGGTGGTGATAGTAGTGAGTGGTGGTGGTGGTGGTGGTAATAGTGAGTAGTGGCAGTAGTGGTGGTAGTGGCAGTGGTGGTAGTGGTGGTAGTGGTGGTAGTGGTGGTAGTGTCAGTGGTGGTAGTGTCAGTGGTGGTAGTAGCAGTGGTGGTAGTGTCAGTGGTGGTAGTAGCAGTGGTGGTAGTGGCAGTGGTGGTAGTGGTGGTAGTGGTGGTAGTGGTGGTAGTGTCAGTGGTGGTAGTGGTGGCAGTGGTGGTAGTGGTGGTAGTGTCAGTGGTGGTAGTGTCAGTGGTGGTAGTAGCAGTGGTGGTAGTGTCAGTGGTGGTAGTGGCAGTGGTGGTAGTGGTGGTAGTGTCAGTGGTGGTAGTGTCAGTGGTGGTAGTGTCAGTGGTGGTAGTAGCAGTGGTGGTAGTGTCAGTGGTGGTAGTGTCAGTGGTGGTAGTGGTAGTGGTGGCAGTGGTGGTAGTGGTGGTAGTGTCAGTGGTGGTAGTGTCAGTGGTGGTGGTGGTAGTGGTGGTAGTGTCAGTGGTGGTAGTGTCAGTGGTGGTAGTGTCAGTGGTGGTAGTGTCAGTGGTGGTAGTAGCAGTGGTGGTAGTGTCAGTGGTGGTAGTGTCAGTGGTGGTAGTGTCAGTGGTGGTAGTGTCAGTGGTGGTAGTAGCAGTGGTGGTAGTGTCAGTGGTGGTAGTGTCAGTGGTGGTAGTGTCAGTGGTGGTAGTGTCAGTGGTGGTAGTAGCAGTGGTGGTAGTGTCAGTGGTGGTAGTAGCAGTGGTGGTAGTGTCAGTGGTGGTAGTGTCAGTGGTGGTAGTGTCAGTGGTGGTAGTAGCAGTGGTGGTAGTGTCAGTGGTGGTAGTGTCAGTGGTGGTAGTAGCAGTGGTGGTAGTGTCAGTGGTGGTAGTAGCAGTGGTGGTAGTGTCAGTGGTGGTGGTAGTGGTGGTAGTGTCAGTGGTGGTAGTGTCAGTGGTGGTAGTGTCAGTGGTGGTAGTGTCAGTGGTGGGTAGGGTGTCAGTGGTGGTAGTAGCAGTGGTGGTAGTGTCAGTGGTGGTAGTAGCAGTGGTGGTAGTGTCAGTGGTGGTAGTGTCAGTGGTGGTAGTAGCAGTGGTGGTAGTGTCAGTGGTGGTAGTAGCAGTGGTGGTAGTGTCAGTGGTGGTAGTGTCAGTGGTGGTAGTGTCAGTGGTGGTAGTGTCAGTGGTGGTAGTAGCAGTGGTGGTAGTGTCAGTGGTGGTAGTGTCAGTGGTGGTAGTGTCAGTGGTGGTAGTGTCAGTGGTGGTAGTGTCAGTGGTGGTAGTGTCAGTGGTGGTAGTGTCAGTGGTGGTAGTGTCAGTGGTGGTAGTGGTGGTAGTGTCAGTGGTGGTGGTGGTAGTGGTGGTAGTGTCAGTGGTGGTAGTGTCAGTGGTGGTAGTGTCAGTGGTGGTAGTGTCAGTGGTGGTAGTGTCAGTGGTGGTAGTGGTGGTAGTGTCAGTGGTGGTAGTGGTGGTAGTGTCAGTGGTGTCAGTGGTGGTAGTGGCCTTCCTCACCTTCCCTCTACAGCCACCTCCTTCAAACATGTAAATAATGTTATGTTTTGATATACACTTGACTTGATAAAGTTGGCCTGGCTGAAGTGAGCTTAGTGTTACCCTCACAGCTCTACCTGCCCTCCCTCACAGCTCTACCTGCCCTCCCTCACAGCTCCACCTGCCCTCCCTCACAGCTCCACCTGCCCTCCTTCACAGCTACACCTGCCCTCCCTCACAGCTCCACCTGCCCTCCTTCACAGCTCTACCTGCCCTCCCTCACAGCTCCACCTGCCCTCCCTCACAGCTCTACCTGCCCTCCCTCACAGCTCCACCTGCCCTCCCTCACAGCTCTACCTGCCCTCCCTCACAGCTCCACCTGCCCTCCCTCACAGCTCTACCTGCCCTCCCTCACAGCTCCACCTGCCCTCCTTCACAGCTCCACCTGCCCTCCCTCACAGCTCCACCTGCCCTCCCTCACAGCTCTACCTGCCCTCCCTCACAGCTCCACCTGCCCTCCCTCACAGCTCTACCTGCCCTCCCTCACAGCTCCACCTGCCCTCCCTCACAGCTCCACCAGCCCTCCCTCACAGCTCCACCTGCCCTCCGTCACAGCTCCACCTGCCCTCCCTCACAGCTCCACCTGCCCTCCCTCACAGCTCCACCTGCCCTCCCCCCACAGCTCTACCTGCCCTCCCTCACAGCTCCACCTGCCCTCCCTCACAGCTCTACCTGCCCTCCCTCACAGCTCCACCTGCCCTCCCTCACAGCTCTACCTGCCCTCCCTCACAGCTCCACCTGCCCTCCTTCACACACATACACCATCTATTACACTCGCTGAGACATCTAAGAAAGGCTTCCCCGTATTCCCTAAGCCCAGCCCCCTCTACCTCAATGAATACAAAAGTGACAGTGAAGGTGGTCAGAAAATTATCAAGGAGCAAGATATAAAATATGTATACGTGTGTGTATATTTGTGCGTATGAATTTCTGTACATATGTGCACTTTCATACATAATGTGTCTATATGTGAGCGTATGAATGCATATGTGTATTTCAGAATTTACACATGCCATTTTGTGATTGTCTAGATGGTCCAATTTGATAAAACTTCTAACTATTCCAAGATTTAAGAAAATATTGATTACACCGACAAATTCAACACAAACTAAACTGAAGATGGTTATTATACTGGTCGTAAGATACGTCAACCCTTAAATACTGACTGGGATTAAACGGGAGCCATATATTTCACTCAATTTTGCACCCTCAAGACAGTCAGATGTGCACCTGCCCTTCTGAAGTTCATTCTGACTTCGTGGAATTAAGAGGCAACATTTTTTATCATTTTTTTTATAGATTGTGCCGCCGAAGTGGCTAGTTTATTGTGCACCCCATATCCATCCTGTGGAGGGTAGTGCATGAGCATATGGATACAAAAAAAAGACCTAGGAACTAGGCCCCAAAAGGGTTAACAGGAGTACATCTGGATTTATATCTACAATTCACTTATCTCAAGTAAATTTAGGAATTTGCCTAATATATCTGGTATCTAAGATATCTTGACATATCACATAGGTTATTATACTATCTATATATTCCTTAATAAGTGGACAATTAAGCATATAGTGTTCAAGATAGTGATTCTGAACGTTTCAAGTTCCACCACTAAGGGTACCTTTGATACCTTTGAAGAGTTTCAAGCGTTTCTCTACGCTCTGAGCCCGGCCATGGGCCAGGCTCGTCTGGTGCTTGTAAAGATTTATGCCAACAGCATTTGGTGTTCCCAGGCGGTCACCCATCCAAGTACTAACCAAAGCCAACGTTGCTTAACTTCACTGATCGGATGCTGGAAGTTATTCCAGGATGCTGGGAATGGATTCAATAAATCTGATCATTCCAACTGTTCCTAGAATCTTCGTTGCCATACACAAATGTTGTAAAGTAAGTTTAGGTACAGGTACACATATCTGGAGTATACTTAGAGGGGGGTTTCGGGGGATCAACGCCCGCGCGGCCCGGACCGTGACCAAGCCTCGTGGTGGATCAGGGCCTGATTAACCAGGGTGTTACTGCTAGCCGCACGCAAACCAGGGTACCTTCCCATTCCTTATATGTACGAGTCTTTTAATACTGGAGCCATTTAGAAAAGGCATAGTCAAGTTATTGTGTTGGAAGTACACTACACCATCTTAAAAATAAAATGGGCAAATTGGTACCTACACACGCCAATAACAATCCCAACCTTCTTCTAAGTTGGGAGGGGTGAAGGGAGGGAGTGAGGGAGAGAGGAAGAGAGTGAGATAAAAGCTAAGAGAGCGACACCCAAGAGAGATCTAAAAGAAAGAGGTAATTTCGAGTAAGAGGGCAAGCGAGGTACCACCAGCACTAAACTGTGTGCGCACGCGCGTGTGTGTGTGTGTGTGTGTGTGTGTGTGTTTTAGCTCCTCTTCCCGCCCTCTAGATTACTTTCATTGGCATTACTAATTTCTGACTTCTTGTGCCTTAACCCTTACATACTCTTGAAGCTGTGTATTGAGTCTGCCTCCACCAACACCTCACCCAAATCATTCCATTTTTCACTCTATGGAGCATCTGAGTCTTCAGCTTCCACCTGCATCTCCTTGATCTTGTTCCTCTTAATTCAGTCTGTCCCTATCAGCCCTCTCAATCCCTTTTAAATTTCTGTATGTCATAATCTAGTTTTCACCTTCTCTCCTCTCATTTATACTAGTTTGTTTAAAAAATTTTGACTTCCTTGAGCTTCTGCATATGCTAGACTAGTCAGGGGCTCTTTACTGGCTCAACGTACTTAATAACTGTTCAAAACTCTGAAGGAGTGACTCACGAAATCGTAATGACGCGACTGCAAACAAATCATACCACGGGTGGGGTTCGAACCCGCGGTCAGTGTGTCTCAAGTTCCTGAATGCTGTCCTGACTTTCACTGGTGTTGCATATGCCACTGAAGTTGTACACTTCTGGTGCACCTCAGGTGACATGTTCGGTATAACATGTTGGCCACATTAGCTGGTTTTTGCAGTTATCTGTCAGCATCCCCGTCTGACCCATGCAGCATATATATATATATATATATATATATATATATATATATATATATATATATATATATATATATTATTATTATTATTAAATTACTAGAATTAAAAATATACAGTACGATGTCTTAATACAGATTTGTTAAGACCAAGAACCACAATGGAAGTCACTACTTGGACCGACTTTGAGTTATCTAAGGTAATTTACACATATGTTACTATGTATGCTAATTTATGTAACTGTACCTACATAGAGTTACCCGAGAGAAGTACACACACCATCACTGACACAGTGACCGGCAGTATGGAGGATGTTCAACCTGTGACGTCACATGTAAACACAGTACTATAAGTGCCTGACCTCTTTCTCTAATAATAAAACCCAAAATAACCCCCTCTCTCTGTCAATAAAACCCAAAATACCCCCCTCACTGTTAATAAAACCCAAAATACCCCCTCCCTCTGTCAATAAAACCCAAAGCACCCCTCTCTTCCCCACCCCCATCAATAACCCTCTCTTCTACACCCCGAACAACCCCTCTCTTCTACACCCCGAACAACCCCTCTCTTCCCCACCCTCAAGAACAACCCCTTTCTCTCCACCCCCACCCCCACCAAGAACCCCATCAGCAACCCCTCTCTCCCCACCCCACTAAGTGATCGTTTAATACCTCACGTATTAAGCACTCACATTGACCCATTTAGGGTTGGTGAAGCACCAATCAGCGGCGCTCTGGGCGCATGCCCAGAGTTATTTCGGCCAACCACACGTTCCCATTATCACAAGTGACAGTCTCTCATACGTGAAGGAGTGACCAATGGGAGCGCTCCTTCCCTGGGGTGACGACCAATGGATACGCTTCTCTCATGTGGTGGGAACCAATAACATCGCTGTACTTAGTAGTGAAATATGAAAATAGGAAGATAAACGAATGACAGAAAGATAAACTAAGATAAAGTAACTAAGAAGATAAAGTTAAAGGAATAATAGGAAGATAGAGGAATCTCTGGACACCAAGATAAAAATATTTTTAATATTTTTATCTTTGTCATTAATATTTTGAAACGGAAACCTCAGATGTTTCGGTCCTTTGTTAACCATTATCAAATGTCAATAGTAGTAGTAGTAGTGGTGGTGGTAGCAGCTGTAGTAGTGGTAGCAGCTGTAATGGTGGTAGCAGCTGTAGTGGTGGTAGCAGCTGTAGTGGTGGTAGTAGCAGTAGTGGTGGTAGTAGTAGTAGTAGTGGTGGTAGCAGCTGTAATGGTGGTGGTAGTAGTGGTAGTGGTAGTAGTAGTAGTAGTAGTAGTAGTGGTGGTAGTAGTAGTAGTAGTGGTGGTAGCAGCTGTAATGGTGGTGGTAGTAGTGGTAGTGGTAGTAGTAGTAGTAGTAGTAGTGGTGGTGGTAGTAGTATCAGTAGTGGTGGTGGTGGTGGTAGTAGCAGTAGTGGTGGTGGTGTTAGCAGCAGTAGTGGTGGTAGCAGCTGTAATGGTGGTAGTAGTAGTAGTGGTGGTAGTAGTAGTAGCAGTAGTGGTGGTGGTGGTGGTAGTAGCAGTAGTGGTGTTAGCAGCAGTAGTAGTGGTGGTTGTGGTAGTAGTAGTAGCAGTAGTGGTGGTGGTGGTAGCAGCACTAGTGGTGGTGGTAGCAGCACTAGTGGTGGTGGTGGTGTTAGCAGCAGTAGTGGTGGTGGTAGCAGCAGTAGTGGTGGTGATAGTAGTAGTAGTAGTGGTGGTGGTGGCGGTGATAGTATAGTAGTTACATTACTACTACTACCACTATCGCTAGTACTACTACTACTACCACTACTATCGCTAGTACTACTACTAGTACCACTATCGCTAGTACTACTACTACCACTACTATCGCTACTACTACCACCACTACCGCTACTATGATTACCACTACTATCATTACTACTACTATTACCACCACTGCTGCTACCACTACTAATACTACCACCACCACTACTACTAATCTCCCCTTCTCTTTGCCCCTTCTTCCTTATCCCCCCACCACACCCACCAAGACCTCCTCCTCCCCCCCTTTCTGCGGCAACTTGGAGGGTGAAGAGGGGAGTGGAGAAGAGGGGAAAACACGAAACGACAAAGGGACAGACACGTAAGCTTCCCCTCCCTCACACACACACAGCAGCAGCAACAGTAATGTTGATCTGCAACACAACCACGAGTTAAAGAGCAGAACAGCAATACCACTGACAGCAGCAACAGCCGTGCAATAAGAGCAATATCGATCTGCAAAATAGACACGTGTTAGAGGCTAGAATAGCAATATTCACAGTAACACAATAAACAACAATAACGACGGCAGCAACAGCATAAAAAATCAAGAAGTACATCAGCAGCACCACCACTAGCAGTAGCAGCACCACCAGCACCACCACCAGGGTGGTGGTAGTGCTGTGGTGGTGAGATAATACGATCATTTGCCACCCAAACCAACACGAACCAAATTATCAACATTATCCTCCTCCTCCTCCTCCTCTCTTCGTTTTCTTCCTCTTCCCTCTCTATTACTCACCAGTCCCTTAGTATTCCCTCTCCCCTTTCTGTCAATACCTTCTTCCCTCCCCTTCCCCACTATATCTCTCCCCACCTCCCTCTCACTCACCCCCACTTGAGTACGGCAACAGTGCTAACAACAACAGAATCAACCCACTCTCTTCTTACTCCCTCTTTCTCTTACATCTTACTCTTTCTCTTATATCTTATTCTTTCTCTTACATTTTACTCTTTCTCCTGCATCTTAGTCTTTCTCTTTCTTCTTCCTCTTTTAATCTTTCTTATTACCTATTCTGGAGGTGCTATGTGTATACAACCTGATAATTACCAAAGGAAAGGGCAAAAGAGGGGGAGGAGAGAGGGAAAGGGAAGGTAGAAAGGAAGAGATATAGAACGGAGAGAAAGAAGAGAAACACCCAAATATAAAACGGAAGGGAGAGAAGGAACTTAAAAATCTGATAATAATAATTATTATTATTAGTTCCAAACACACTATACACATCTCCAAACACACCATATACGGTTCTAAACACTGCCAAACACCACACACGGTCCCAAACATTCAAACACTCCCTACACTTTTCCAAACACAGCCAAACACTATGTACGTCTCCAAACACACCACACACAGCTTCAGGATCAGATATCATAGGGCCCAAGATGGCAGTGGCAGTGATTCGACCCTCTGCAACACAACTAGGTGAGTACATGACACACAGGTGGACACAAACACCAGGTGTGTAATCTGTTTACGCCTGCAGGTAACTGGTGAAGGTCTGCTAGTTCATGGCCCCCACGGCCCGCCCACAGATCTGGCCTGGCTAACTGACACTTGTTTACAGTAGGGCCACCTGGGAAGCCACCTGGGAGCCAAATTGACAGGATACCATCAAACGATTTGTGTATTGTGGAAGAGGGGGGGGGGATGAAAGGCAGAGGGTATCTGTTCTGCGCTCTTTCTCTCTGACGCAGGAATGCATGCACACGCGAGCGCACATACGTATGGGGGCCACAAGAGAGTACGCATGCAGGAGCGCACACAAGGGCGCAAGCACAAACACACACACACAACGTGTACACAAACCATACCACGGACGGGGCTTGAACCCGCGGTCAGAGTCATAAAACTCCAGACCGACGCGTTAGCCACTGGATGAACGTTATTATAGCCAGCTGGCCCAGTGGTTAACGAGTCGGTCTGCAGTTTTACGACTCTGACTGCGGGTTCAAGCCCCGCCCGTGGTATAGTTTGCTTGCAATCGTGACATTACGATTTCGTGAGTCACGTGTACACAAATAACTTAGATCAAAGTGAAATCACAGAAGTTACAGACACTGTAAACCTTTGTAAAGAAAAAAAAATAAAGCAGTATAACTAACAGCACACATCATAAAGTCTCTGAAACAGTGATGGAAAGGTGAATTACAAGCTTTATGGGCAAGCATATGCCCTATATAACTCAGCGTGGATTTAGATCATACTCGTCACAACTACTGAACCAATAGGACAAAATTACGGACGTTTTTCCAGGGAAACCAAAACGCGGATGTGATCTACACGAACTTCGTGAAGGCATTCCACAAATGCGATTAGATTACATTAGATTTTGCCACCGAAGTGGCTAGTTTATGGTGCACCCTATATCCATCCTGTGGCGGGTAGCGCAAGAGCATATGGATACACAAAAGGCCTAGGAACTAGGCCGAAATGGAATAAGTACATTTGGATTTATATTTACAGTTCACTTATTTGTTACAAGCAAATTTAGGAAATTTGCTTAATATATGTGGGATCTCATTTTCATTAATAATATATCTTGACATGTCACACAGGTTATTAAAAAGGCGATCATGAAGAGACAGCACATACATTAAGTATACCAGTTAAATCAAGAAAATGGGTATTACTTTTTCTAACAACCAGAACGCTGAGTAATATAGTAAAGACAAGAAAGTCTAAGTCTCAGCACAGTAAAAAAAGCACACCAAGGCACGGTGCTGCCACCTACACTGTTTATCATCCTCACAATAAGATAACATTAGCTTTGTATCGCCCTTTGCCGACGATACCAGAATAAACGTGGGAGTCGAACTGATACAAGTAAAGACACATTTGCAAACAGATATCAACAAAGTCTTCCAGTGGGCAATGGAAAATAACATGATGGGATGACACATTTCAACTGCTGAGGAGAGAACAGAGAGGGAGGGAAGAACGGAGAGGGAGGGAAGAACAAAGGAAGAAAAGAGAGAGGAATGAAGAAAAGAGAGGGAGTGAAGAGAAGAGAGAGAAGTGATATGCACTTTGGCATTTGCCTCTCCCATTTATCTAGCTTAGTAGTGCATGATTGATCATTTTTTTTCCTCCCCTCTCTCCTTTATCAACTATTTCCTCCTTTATTTACATATACTTATATCACTTTTCATTTATATATATTTTTTTTCCTCTCTGGTGTTTGTTCTTTCGATTGATCACATCTTCCTCTTCCCTCGGTTTATCATGCATTCCCTCCGCTTCCCTCGGTTTATCACGCATTCCCACCCTTCCCTCGGTTCTTTCTCACTCATCTCATCGTTGCATCATTCCTCCCTTTCTCTGTTTACTTATACACTTCCCTTCGCATTTTCTAATCTTTATTTCTTATTCCATTTCACGTTCTGTTAATCTATCTCTCTCTCTCTCTCTCTCTCTCTCTCTCTCTAGCTACGTGGTACTGCACTAGTCACATTCATCTGAACACAATTTGTTGGTTGCAGACTTCTATGCAGTGGTATGCGTTTTATGTATATTAAAACACGTCATACAGCTCGTGGTTTATGAAGGCAGTTTGTCACACACACACACACACATACACACACACACACACACACACACCACTACTACTACTACTACTACTATTGCTACTACTACTATTGCTACTACTACTATTGCTACTACTACTATTGCTACTACTACTACACACACATCTTGCGTGATGGTAGTACCAGGTCAACAGACCTCCTTATACAATCCAGTATTGATCGTAGCAGCCACACCACGTGTACTACCAGAGGACGATATATATTTAAATTATATAAACACCCTTATTTGAATCCTTCATTGATAACGATGGAAATAAGAAAAATCGAAATACACTGAAAATCGTCCGTCAGGTTGGGCAGATTTTCCGCGTGTTGTTATTAGTTTTGTCCAGGATGAACGACGCTGCATTATTCCGATTTGCAGGACGAGGAGCGACCCACTCGTGAAATTCTTATCAGTGAACCGAGGAGCGAAGAGGAGGACGAGGAGGAAGAGGAGGAGGAGAAGGAGAAAGAGGAGGAGGAGAAAGAGGAGGAGGAGGGGAAGGAAGCAGAGGTACTGACTTACTGACTATAGAAGGAAGAGTCTAGGCAGACACACCTTTACCTCTAATTTGTTTCCAGAGTTTTCCTTCTCCTGCAGCCCGGCCCTGGACCAGGCTCTTCTGGTGCTAGCCTGGTCAACCAGGCTGTTGCTGCTGGTGGCCCTCAGGCCCACACATCCATCACAGCCTGGTTGATCCTGTTCAAAAATACCTCCAATGAAAAGCAGGACGCCATGATTGCACTAAGGAATAACTCAATAAGCGTAAAGGGACCAAGACTCTTTAACACCATCCCTTCATACGTAAGTGGAATTGCCAACATACCCCTAGCTGTCTTCAAGAGGGAATTTAATAATTTCCTGATCAGCCGGGCTGTGGTGCACACCATGGACTACGTGCTGCTAGCACCAACAGCCTCACTGATCAAACCATCAATCAACAGACTTGACTGGGATCGTAACCTCCCAGGAATCACCTTGAGTTGACCTTCAAGAGATCACTGTCCGCCTGCACCGCTCCCAGACCTCAAGTGTAAAACAAGAGAGAGATTGATTTTTATTCAATATCTAAAGAATTCGTCTTCAGACTGGTTTCAAACACACACATAACAGGGCCACCACGAGGAGCTATGACTCGACCCCAGCAAGCACAACTAGGTGAGTACACACACATGACAGGACAGCCACTAGGAGCTATGACTCGACCCAGTCAGCACAACTAGGTGAGTACACACATGACAGGGCCGCCATGTTGGCAGGCAACACTCCAGGAAATGTGCTCTTATGTTTTAGCCTTTCTGCTGTGACAGGCATCTTTACCCGGCAGGCACCACCCCTTCCCTCATTCCTACCTTTCTCAATCCCTTCTTTCCTCTTTCCCTTCACTTTCTCCCTCTACTCCTCCCTTCCCTTATACCTTCATTCCTTCTTACTCTCCCCTATCTCCCTATTACCACCTTTATCTCTTTCTCCACTCCTCCCTTTATCATTTCTTCCCTATTCCTACCATCACTCTTCTTTTCATTCCCCCTCTCCCTTCATCCTCTCCCTTACAAAAACATCGTCCATGATCGTAGGCAGTGAGTACATAAATACTTCATAAAACGTCATTCCTCTCTCCTGCACCAACAGTCTGGTTGGACAAGCTGTGGTCAGAAAAGCCTGGCCACAGACCGGGCTCCGGGCGAGGAAGAAAACCCTTGAAACCGGTCATAGGTATAGACACAGTCGTTCTTGAAGCCCTTGTGAAGCATGTGTTGTACCTCACACGAGGTACAATTATCAGAGGTACTCACACGAGGTACAACAATCAGAGGTACTCACACTAGGTACATCAATCAGAGGTACTCACACGAGGTACAACAATCAGAGGTACTCACACGAGGTACATCAATCAGAGGTACTCACACGAGGTACAACAATCAGAGGTACTCACACGAGGTACATCAGAGGTACTCACACGAGGTACAACAATCAGAGGTACTCACACGAGGTACATCAATCAGAGGTACTCACACGAGGTACAACAATCAGAGGTACTCACACGAGGTACAACAATCAGAGGTACTCACACGAGGTACATCAATCAGAGGTACTCACACGAGGTACAACAATCAGAGATACTCACACGAGGTACATCAGAGGTACTCACACGAGGTACAACAATCAGAGGTACTCACACGAATTACATCAATCAGAGGTACTCACACGAGGTACAACAATCAGAGGTACTCACACGAGGTACAACAATCAGAGGTACTCACACGAGGTACAACAATCAGAGGTACTCACACGAGGTACATCAATTTTAAGTCTTTCAACGTCAGAACTTAAGAATATTTCCTGACCTGCTCGTAGGCCTAACCTATTTCAGAATGCCTAAATATTGCATGTAATTTCATTAGTTTATTTTTCGAATTTGAGTTTTTTCAGAACCTATCAACAGTGTGTTCCCCAGAGAATGGAGGAGGATAAGAAGGGGAGGAAGAAGAGGGGAAGAAGAGAGGGAAAGAAGAGGGAGGAAGAGGAGGGAAAGAAGACAATCTACATCTGGAAAAACCTCGAGGGACTGATTCCAAATCTGCACACAGAAATCACTCCCTAAGAAAGCAAAAGATTGGGCAGATGGTGCAACATACCCCCAATGAAAAGTAGGGGGGCGCCATTAATACACTAAGAGAAAACACAGTAAGTGTCCGGGGCCCAAGACTGTTCAGTGTTCAACAGCCTCCCACCAGCCATAAGGGGAATTACCAAAAGAACTTTGGTTGTCTTGAAGAGGGAGCCGGACAGATACCTAAAGTCAGTACCTGAGCAGCCGGGCTGTGGTTCATACGTTGGACTACGTGCGGACAGCAGTAACAGCTTAGTTGATCAGGCCCTGATCCACCGGGAGGCCTGGTCATGGACTGAGCCGTGGGGTGTTGACCTCCGGAACACCTTCCAGGTAGGTAGATACGTAGGGGAGGAAGAGGAGGAGGAGGAGAGGAAGGGAATAACATTATCAAGAGTGTATCAGAGCGGCGAGTATCCCTGCCAACGTACAAGTGCTTCTCATTCGCTCCAGTATTCCTAGATTGATATTCCAAGTATTCCAAGTGTTGCCTTTTAAAGCTGAATACTATCAAGCGCATAATTAGCACTCATGTAACCAGACTGTAATAAAGTGGCCTAATGAATTCCGAATTAATGAAAGATTACCGAATTACTGAGTGATTACCGTATTACTGAGTGATTACCGAATTACTGAGTGATTACCGTATTACTGAGTGATTACCGTATTACTGAGTGATTTCCGTATTACTGAGTGATTACCGTATTACTGAGTGATTACCGTATTACTGAGTGATTACCGTATTACTGAATGATTACCGTATTACTGAATGATTACGTATTACCGAATGATTACCGTATTACTGAATGATTACCGTATTACCGAATGATTACCGTATTACTGAATGATTACCGTATTACCGAATGATTACCGTGTTACCGAATAATTACCGTATTACTGAATGGCTTCCGTATAACATCTAAAATATTCACACGGCATCTAAATACTCACCAATTACACGGCTACCAGATAAGGTACGAGTGTGCAAAGACTGGAAAATTACTACTATTCAAAAGATATATTCGCTGCTCTGACGAAGATCAAATATATTTTTTATGCTACCACTGAGGTAGAATATACACAGTAAGTTATTTATGGTATTTAAGAATATACAAAGTCCACACACTGTTATTTATGGTATTTAAGAATATACAAAGTCCACACACTGTGTTGTTTATGGTATTTTAGTCTCAATAAAAAGCCACAAATCCCGTACTGTCTTTTTTTTAACCGGTTATTTACCTGTAACATACGGGGGATGAGACAGTGTGGGCGGGAGTCGCTTATTTCTATGAAATCGGTACTGGCAAATTTTTTTGTCATGGTTCTACCACTAGTAACAGACGTATGGTTGTTTGGGAAGGTTGTTGTATAATGTGGTAACTCACAAATAATTCCCTCACGTAGGGGAATGAAATATGTGAAGAACAAGATGGCGGCTGTTGATACGCATGGTGCGCCTTCCTGCCTCCCTTAACTAGTCACTTGTGACTAGTTAATGGAGACTACGTGCGGGTTATTTATGTATTGGTCCGGTCACTGTATTGTTCCTGAGGTCAGACTTACCTGTTTATACAGCCTGGTCAACCAGGTTGTTGGTGGCAGCGGCGTCTGAACACCCACACAGATATTAGAGCCTGGCTAATCAGGCACTAAGTTACTCGTAGCTGAAGTTATGTTAATACGAGGTTAATAAATTAAGCTAATCTCTATTACGTAAATGTTACCAGGACTAGGTCAGGCTCATGGCATCATGTTGGTGGCCACAGGTTGAGGGACCCACGACTCATGGGCAAAGAGCACCTCCAAATTCGTGAGAGTTTGGTAAAAGACTCGTCGGGGGAAAGTAAGGACCTAAGAGCACCTAGTTTTCTGTGTGTGTGTCTTAGTGTTGCAGTTTAGAGTGGTAACGAGTGTTTTATTGTGGGTACGCGACCCGGAGCTGGTGCAGGAAGCATTCCAAATGTAGTTGTTGACACATACACCTTTGTACACATACACCTTTGTCCTCCCGCAGCCCGGCCCTGGGCCAGGCTTGTCTAACTAACCTCCCATAATGCTGGAATAGCAACCAACTTTCATATCATCCTACTTTAGGTATTACTGAACACCAGTCTGATCGTGTCTCTTTCTCCCTCCTCTACCCTACCGCTTCTCCTCTGGCTCTCTCTACCTCGCTGCTCCTCCTCCTCTGGTTCCCTCTACCTCGCTGCTCCTCCTCCTCTGGTTCCCTCTACCTCGCTGCTCCTCCTCCTCTGGTTCCCTCTACCTCGCTGCTCCTCCTCCTCTGGTTCCCTCTACCTCGCTGCTCCTCTTCCTTAACAAAAGCAGCATTGTGGTGTCGGTATTATTACCTGGGCAGACAGTGACGAGCAAGATGGCGGCTGCTGATACTCAATGTAAACAACCTCTACCATTGACATGGTGCGCCTTCCTGTCTTCATTATCACACCAAATAACAGAAATACGTAGTCGAAAATGTGAGAAAACGCAAAAGAAAAAAAAAGTAAAATAGTGAAGCGTGTGTGTGTATCCGCTTCTACCCGCACATAAACTAAGTTTAAAGACCACTTTGACCACTTTCCTCCTTAACGACAACACAGGTGAAGATCTATAGCTCTTGTCCCTTCAGTTTCCGTGTCACTGTACTCTGGAAGATGGTACTGCGGGAATAGTGTAACTAAATTATTTTACAGATACTGTCACCCTCAAACACTATCCCTAACCAAGACAAGTTCCAGATTTCCTATTGTAACCCTCACAGCCTAGATAGGGAATGACCACTGTGCTCCCACACACCAAGCCACGGGTACCAGTCCTGTGCAGTATATAATTTTTATGATCACAACGGCCGTCTCTCAACAAGGCTGGGCTCCCCCCCCCCCGCAAAAAAAAATCACAATTATACATTCAAATGACTCTCCTACTGTAAAACCATAGTCTTCTTCACAATACAAGCACTGTACTTCCCAGTAAGATGCACGACTGTGAAGGCCACAGCTCATATCCATGTTAGACAAGAGGACTGATACACAGGAGCTGAGAGTCGATCCCTGCAACTACAAATATACGAGTACAAACTCCATATATTTTTCACTCTCTCCATGATAAACTCACAATATTTTGGAGGAAAAAAAGTGTGTGGGCTCTACTGGCTGACATGTTAAAAACAAACTTCGTGTCATAAATAATGATTTTCTGACATGTGGATCAGTAGCAGTGATCAGGAGGCCGGTGACGAGAACCTGGAGGTGTGAAGAGCAAGAGGAATAGGAGGTAGAAAATGACCGGTTGAAAGAAAAGTAATATTCGGTGGGTCGTGGATTGGCAGTAACGTTATACAATAACGTTGTAACTTTACACTCGGCACTTTCACTGTGTGATCGTCAGCCCCTATACACGACCACCTTCGTCTGTACATCTGTCTCCCTTATAACTATCATCATTATCTTCCTAGATACTAGCCTCACCTTATAACTATCAACAGTGTGGGTAAGTTAGGTTACGAGAGCATCAATGGAAATCAGCAACGTCTACAGACCTGAAGGATTCAATATAAGTCAAGACCACAGGTCACTTTAATAGAAGATTTAAATTATCCTCAAATTTCGAGCCTGAATATAAGACGGTAATTAGAGTAATATCAAAGGTTGGCTAATAGAAGTATTATAACTCGTAATGGAGATATTAAATCATAACGGAAGTATTAGCTCATATTGGATATATTACCTAAAACATAATGGAAATATTACCTAAAACATAATGTAAATATTACGTAAATTATAATGTAAATATTACGTAAATCATAATGTAAATATTACGTAAATCATAATGTAAATATTACGTAAAACATAATGTAAATATTACGTAAATCATAATGTAAATATTACGTAAATTATGTAAATATTACGTAAATTATAATGTAAATATTACGTAAATCATAATGTAAATATTACGTAAATCATAATGTAAATATTACGTAAATTATGTAAATATTACGTAAATTATAATGTAAATATTACGTAAATCATAATGTAAATATTACGTAAATTATGTAAATATTACGTAAATTATAATGTAAATATTACGTAAATCATAATGTAAATATTACGTAAATTATAATGTAAATATTACGTAAATTACAATGTAAATATTACGTAAATCATAATGTAAATATTACGTAAATCATAATGTAAATATTACGTAAATTATAATGTAAATATTACGTAAATTACAATGTAAATATTACGTAAATCATAATGTAAATATTAAATCATAAAAATACATAAAGATCATTGTTTTTCATAATAGTTACCAGACCTGCAACACGAAGATAATTCTGGAAACTAAGATATATTATTAAAAAATATATTTATACCATCAGACGCTGTTCCCTGATTAGTGGAATTTTTTACAGGTGACCAATTACTGACACCACTAATTAGTTATATTTTTCACCGTCTTTCAAAGTAACTAACCAATTACGATGGTGTAAACTGTCCCCTAATGGAGGAAATTTTGAAAGGGAGATTAACTCAATTTTTGAACAGTAGATTAATTCAAATTACTAACACAGCCAATTTAATTCTGTTGTTAAATGGATTTTTTTTCTCTTCTTCGTCCATCAATCTACCAATCAGCGAGAGAGAGCCAGACAGCAAACCTTCCCTGATTGGTGGAACATTAAAATGTACCAGAGAGGTAACGGCTGTGACGTCAGTCGTCAATCGCTGATTGGCTGAACTTACACACCTGCCATTTAAAGGTTATTGATGACGTCAGAGAATCCTAATCCGAATCCGCCTTAACAAGAACGGTCATCACCCCCCCCCCCAACATCCAGGCGACGCGCCATACACAATACACTACAATTCCTTACCTAAAGGGGTTTAAAGCCTATCTACCTATCATAGTAATTAAAGGATTTAAAGCCTACCTACCTTGGTTAATAGTTAAAGGGTTTAAAGCCTATCTACCTACCTCAGTTAATAGTTAAAGGGGTTTAAAAGGCTATCTACCTTTCATGGTTGGTAGTTAAAGGGGTTTAAAGCCTATCTACTACACGACGGGCATAAATTCTGCGTGTCACCTCATCACCACAATACAAAGATAACTTTAAATTCCTAAAATAGAGATTAAAGTCAACTGTAAAGTGTATATACGCTGAAACATACACCTCTAGGTGTATTTTGTAATTTTGTATATATGGGAACTCGATGAAGACTCATATTTTCATCTTATGGAAAATATCCAAGCACTTTTTTTTCCGAATTTCAACCCTTATATATATATATATATATATATATATATATATATATATATCAACGCACCGGCCGTTTTTCTTTTTAACTTAGTAATGTATACAGGAGAAGGGGTTACTAGCCCCTTGCTCCCAGCATTTTAGTCGCCTCTTACGACACACAAGGCTTACAGAGGAAGAATTCTCTTCCACTTCCCCATTAACATTAACAGCAAAAACAGCAGCTGCAAGAACACAAGCAACACCAGCAGCAACACAAGCAACAGCAGCAAGCACAATAATAATAAATAATAATAATTTCAACTGGCTCCCATTAGCACCTAATTAATAAATTTGAATGATCCACTTATAAATAATTGAGGACCCCGTTTATTATGAGCGAGAGAAGAGAGAGAGAGAGAGAGAGAGAGAGAGAGAGAGAGAGAGAGAGAGAGAGAGAGAGAGAGAGAGAGGCAACAGCACATAAAAGGAATAATTAATATGTAACTTTACGTCACCCACTTTACTGAAACAAAAATTCAACATGATTAAAAATGCCAATTATTATTATACGTATTATTAATAGTATTAGTATTATTATGATTATAATATTACAGGCTATACAAATTATGAATAAATAAGAAAATAAAGTAATCTGAATTTAAAAAGTACAATTACTCAATCATTCACTCTCTCTCTCTCTCTCCATCACTCTACATAAATTCAAGCTGTACTCCCTGTTACGTAGGCGAGAAAGATACATTATAATTTACATCTTACAAATTCTGAAGAGATTAGTCCCAAATCTGCACACCGAAATCACTCCCTACGAGAGAAAGAGGCTCGCCGGACAGTGCAAAATCCCCCCCCCCCCGTGAGTACATTAAGAGATAATTCAATAAGTTAAAAGGGACCAAGACTCTTCAACGCCATCCCGTCACACAGAACAGACCCCTGGCTGTCTTCAGGAGGGAACCTGATACGTTGCTCAAATCAGTTTCTGATCAGCCGGGCTGTGTTGCCAGCACCAATAGCCTGGTTGATCAGACCATCCACCAGAGGCATGATCCTTGCAACACACCACATACGTGGACCCATTATCCACAAACACAATCACTCCAAAATCCATCTATTCACATTCTCCATCACCCCACACCACATTCTCCACCACTCCACATTCTCCACCACTCCACATTCTCCACCACTCCACATTCTCCACCACTCTCTCCTTCACCTCCACCTTGTCAACCATTCTCAATCCGATTTCAATAACGAATTTTCACAGAATTTGAGCAAAATGGAAAAGCAATTTCAATTGTTTCAAAACTAAAAGTCTTGACCCTCTCACAACTCACTACTGCCAATTATTATTATTATTATTATTATTATTATTATTATTCCAACAGCTTAACATTCAACAGTAACCATTTTATGTTTTCTTTTGTATTATTTTCGATGTCTAATAATTATTACTTTTGATAATTACGATTATATATATATATATATATATATATATATATATATATTGGCCCGAAAAAGAAAAACTTTCATCATCATTCACTCCATCACTGTCTTGCCAGAGGCGTGCTTACACTACAGTTATAAAACTGCAACATTGACACCCCTCCTTCA
This sequence comes from Cherax destructor, assembly GCA_009830355.1. Lineage (NCBI taxonomy): Eukaryota > Metazoa > Arthropoda > Malacostraca > Decapoda > Parastacidae > Cherax > Cherax destructor. Next base: position 275,981 of record WNWK01000601.1, on the reverse strand, counting down.
GAGTGCAGACACTGTACTTCCCATCTCCAGGACTCAAGTCCGGCCTGCCGGTTTCCCTGAATCCCTTCATAAATGTTACCTTGCTCACACTCCAACAGCACGTCAAGTCCTAAAAACCATTTGTCTCCATTCACTCCTATCTAACACACTTACGCATGCTTGCTGGAAGTTCAAGCCCCTCGCACAAAAAACCTCCTTTACCCCCTCCCTCCAACCTTTCCTAGGCCGATATCTACCCCGCCTTCCCTCCACTACAGATTTATACACTCTCGAAGTCATTCTATTTTGTTCCATCCTCTCTACATGTCCGAACCTGTCCGAGGCTGTAAATATAAAAATCATTTACACTAAATGACATTTATTTACAACCTATACTACTGCTGCTGGCTCAAATACAGACCTAAAGAATTATTTAATAAAATTTTACCTTTTTTTTTGTTTATACTAGAGCACAAATGAACAAGTTAAGAATCTGCAACCGAACAAGGTTCAATATTTTACGCTCGCATTATTATCAGTCTTGACAGGCGCTCTCTGGATGCATCCTGGAAATGGACGGAAGAGAATAATAATACGTGGTATAATCAAATGTATCTATCTACACTGTACAAATAATAAGCTATTAAATTTAATAAGTGTAGCCAAAGCCAGGGTCAGGCGCACAGTCTCAGACACTACAGAGAATTCCAACATGGCCGCCAAGGGAACGAGATTTCTTGCCAAAGAGAATACATTACAGCCTCTTGTGGTCCTTGTTGGAGATTCTTCCCTCGTTTTCCTGTCACCAGGACCACTCAGTCCACTGACCACTCGGTCCACTGACCACTCCTTTACCACACTTTTTTTCCCTTTATTTACGCCTCTACATGTCTGAACGCCCGCGAACTTTCTACTAGGATTGGGTCCTTGATTACAGGTTGAAAAATAAAGTTTATTTAGGCGCAAGTACACATAACTACAATTATTATACATAGTGTCAGAGCTGTATGACCTACTGGGTTTAGCGCTTGGTTATGATTGTAATAATAATAATATACATAGTGTAAATTCTCCAGGATAACCCCAAAAAAAGTCAATGAATTTTTTCAATACCTATATTTCCTTTCTACGTTTTATGCATTTTTCGCTTCTTTATATACTGATATTTAATCGATTTTAGATCATTCGTTATACAAAATTCGCAAAAGCACGTTAAGTAAATTAAAGCAACCCCCCCTTCCTCAAAAAGTCATATACTAAATTCCGGTTGACTGATCAAACTGCTGCAATTCTGAAGTGAAAAAAAAAATCACTCAAATCAGTAAATTCAGTTCTTTATTTCCCTATCTGCATATTGTATTCCCCACTAAAATTTATTCATCTATTTCTCTCACTCCACATCCATTCCACTCATTCCTCACTCCACATCAGTCTCTTAATAAGCTATCAGTTATCAAGCTATCACTCATAGAGCTCTTATAGAGCTATTGTTTACAGAGCTATCTCTCAATAAGCTCTTATTATGCTATCTCTTGCTCTTCGCATAATTTACGTATCATTATAATCAAAACCAAGCACGCTAAACCCACAAAGGTCCAGAGCTCAGGCAGCAGCCTCAACCACGCCTCTCACCCTCGTAAGTGTGGCCTTGGCACCAGCCTCTCTTGATACTTTTCACGGGGAAATTTGTAATATACTCTTTTTTTTTTTTTCCCTGATTCGTTCTCCAGGGAGGCGGGGCTAAGAGTCTCTCTCACTTCTACATATCTGCAGCCATTAATGGGGAATTCTGATGAATGGAAAATTGAATAGAAATTGAGGATGAATAAGGAATTGATGGGTGTGCTTCAGTGAGGACATGTCTGCTGGATGTAATTGTATTTTGAATATCTTTTGAATATGAGAGAAGTTAATTAGTGCTGAGAGAGAGAGAGAGAGAGAGAGAGAGAGAGAGAGAGAGAGAGAGAGAGAGAGAGAGAGAGAGAGAGAGAGACCTATATATACAATACAATCGCAGACAAGGGATCTTCACAATACAAGCCACGGGGGACGGAAATCTTCAGCTCAAGATCTTTCACAAGTCTCCGCGCGTCATCAGGAGATATACAATGTTGCAAGAGTAACAACAGGTGCAACAAGATAAAGTTATCTCAAGTTATGGGTCGTACAAACTCAACAGCTATTTAGTGGAGTGTCTATCGACAAGTGTCTTTGACAACCTCGTAACAATAATAAGGGGCCACCCCTCTCATCTTCCCACTCTCATGCCCATTGCTCATTTGCACACGCCCACACATGCACACAAGGAACACGCAGTCACACGCACACACACACACATACGAACGATTAAAAAACACAAGTACTCCATAGGTAGAATTAAGGGAATAAGGGAAATGGGTGGAGATGAGAGGAAACTAAGAATGATGGTTTTGTAGATAGACGTGAGGGGGAGCAAACTGAGGAGTGAGAAAACTAATATACACGAAAAAAAAATCAGAACAAGAAACAGAAAAAACAGGTGCAGTTCCAGGACACAAATTTCCAAGGGACGCAGAGGATTCCGCTTATTTAATTAACCTCTTCAATCAAGCCATCTTCATAACTTATTTAACCTCTTCAATCTGTCCCTCTTACTATCCTAATTAACAACCTCTCTAACCTATCCCTCCTACTATCGTAATTAACCTATCTAACCTATCCCTCCTACTATCGTAATTAACAACCTATCTAACCTATCCCTCCTACTATCGTAATTAACAACCTCTCTAACCTATCCCTCCTACTATCGTATTTAACAACCTCTCTAACCTATCCCTCCTATTATCGTAATTAACAACCTCTCTAACCTATCCCTCCTACTATCGTAATTAACAACCTCTCTAATCTATCCCTCCTACTATCGTAATTAACAACCTCTCTAACCTATCCCTCCTACTATCGTAATTAACAACCTCTCTAACCTATCCCTCCTACTATCGTAATTAACAACCTCTCTAACCTATCCCTCCTACTATCGTAATTAACAACCCCTCTAACCTATCCCTCCTACTATCGTAATTAACAACCCTCTAACCTATCCCTCCTACTATCGTAATTAACAACCCTCTAACCTATCCCTCCTACTATCGTAATTAACAACCCCTCTAACCTATCCCTCCTACTATCGTAATTAACAACCCCTCTAACCTATCCCTCCTACTATCGTAATTAACAACCACTCTAACCTATCCCTCCTACTATCGTAATTAACAACCCTCTAACCTATCCCTCCTACTATCGTAATTAACAACCCTCTAACCTATCCCTCCTACTATCGTAATTAACAACCTCTAACCTCCCTCCTACTATCGTAATTAACAACCTCTAACCTATCCTCCTACTATCGTAATTAACAACCCTCTAACCTATCCCTCCTACTATCGTAATTAACAACCTCTCTAACCTATCCCTCCTACTATCGTAATTAACAACCCCTCTAATCTATCCCTCCTACTATCGTAATTAACAACCTCTCTAACCTATCCCTCCTACTATCGTAATTAACAACCTCTCTAACCTATCCCTCCTACTATCGTAATTAACAACCTCTCTAACCTATCCCTCCTACTATCGTAATTAACAACCTATCTAACCTATCCCTCCTACTATCGTAATTAACAACCTCTCTAACCTATCCCTCCTACTATCGTAATTAACAACCTATCTAACCTATCCCTCCTACTATCGTAATTAACAACCTCTCTAACCTATCCCTCCTACTATCGTAATTAACAACCTATCTAACCTATCCCTCCTACTATCGTAATTAACAACCTATCTAACCTATCCCTCCTACTATCGTAATTAACAACCTATCTAACCTATCCCTCCTACTATCGTAATTAACAACCCCTCTCATGTTGAATTCGACACCAGACCTGTCTATTGATGTTTGATCCTCAACTCCTCTCTCCCCCCCACCAGTCTCCCTACATCCAGACTCGACCCTCCCCAACACCCCACGAGTCTCCCCAACACCCTACTCCCCCACCAGTCTCCCCAACACCCCCTCACCATCCAGGAGCATGCATGACAAATCAAAGCCCAGGAACAAGCATGAATTTGAAATGAATGTTGCAATATTTCAAAGTAATCTCTCTCTCTCTCTCTCTCTCTCTCTCTCTCTCTCTCTCTCTCGGGCTCTACTAGAACAGGGCAGCGAGAATGTTGATCCTCAGAGAAAGAGAGAGAAAGAGAGGGAGAGAGAGAGAGAGAAATTTTAATTAGATGCTAAAAACGTCACTAAACTGAAAAAAAAGATCAAAGGCGCCCGAGGCAAAACCAAATTTCAATCACAAATATTGAAATTCCCCCGAAAATGACAAAAACATCTGATGAGATTATAAATTCACATTACTAAAAAAAATCTATTAAAAAAAATCATATTACAGAAACAGACAAAAAAAAAATCCATCATAAAAAAACATGTAGTATTTACCTTAATGTCAGCGGCTATACAATTCATTATTGAAAAAAAAAATCGGAACGCCAGAGGCTCAGTTGAAGATTTGTTTAGTTAAACAAAGGATGGTAATTAAAAAGTTAATCCGTGAAACGAGTCAATCAGGATCTAGTGTCCTCTAGATTTATCCTGGACTGCTTTAGAGTGCTCTAGAGTAACTCGAGTGCTCCAGAGTAATTAGAGTTAACTCTACAGAGTGCTTCAGAGTGTTCTAGAGCTCTCTAGAGTTGCTCTAGTTACTCTAGAGCATCTTAGTCTAGAGTATTGTAATTACTCAAGAGCACTCTACAGTCACTCCAGAGTGACTGTTATTTCAGTCTGGCAGAGAAAGAACAAAAATCAGGATTCAACAATTAAAAACACGGGGAAAAAAACGGATTTAGTTCAACAAAACGTAATGAACTTTCCTGATGATGATAATTTATATTACAAACGAGAGTGAATGTGATTATTATATTAACTATATTATATATTTTATATTACATTATATTATATAAATTATATTGCTATTACCTTATTATACTTATTATATATTGTGATTTATATTATACTATCATCATCATTCAGTGTTCAATGTCTGACACATTTGTTTACACGGGGTTTTACAAGGTTAGGTTAAGGTTCCTAATTTTATTTACAAGTTAGGAGCTGTTACCTACACCAGCTCATTTGAGAGCCTTTTTTGTCACGAGACACACAAGTAGGGAACAGGGTGAAGGTTTACCTGGAGTTTGCCTGGAGAGGGTTTCGGGGGTCGACGCCCCCGCGGGTCGGTCTGAGACCAGGCCTCATGGTGGATCAGGGTCTGATCAACCAGGTCGTTACTGCTGGCCGCACGCAAACTGACGAACGAACCACAGCCCGGTTGGTCAGGTACTAACTTTAGGTGCCCCTTATGTATGCTGGGAGGCAGTTGAACAGTCTTGGGCCCCGGACACTTATTGTGTTGTCTCTCAATGTACTCGTGGCGCCCCTGCTTTTCATTGGGGTGGAGCTATCTGTGGGCCACCAATTTCAGTGGGTCAACTATTTCATTGATGTCATTATGCTGTACGAACATGTTCCAGACTCGAGTCATCCTGGGACTAAATAATTTCAGATGAAATGATGTTTTGGAGAAGGTTACAGAATGTAGATGCTGCTTGCTGCCCGTCTTGTGGTGTAGAAGCCTCGCTTCTCGCTGTCCTCGTGGTGTAGAAGCCTCGCTTCTCTCTGTCCTCGTGGTGTAGAAGCCTCGCTTCTCGCTGTCCTCGTGGTGTAGAAGCTGGCTTCTCGCTGCCCTCGTGGTGTAGAAGCTGGCTTCTCGCTGTCCTCGTGGTGTAGAAGCTGGCTTCTCGCTGTCCTCGTGGTGTGCTTCAGAAGCTGGCTTCTCGCTGTCCTCGTGGTGTAGAAGCTGGCTTCTCGTCTGTGTGTAGAAGCTGTCGCGTCTCGTGGTGTAGAAGCTGGCTTCTCGCTGTCCTCGTGGTGTAGAAGCTGGCTTCTCGCTGTCCTCGTGGTGTAGAAGCTGGGCTTCTCGTTGTCCTCGTGGTGTAGAAGCTGGCTTCTCGCTGTCCTCGTGGTGTAGAAGCTGGCTTCTCGCTGTCCTCGTGGTGTAGAAGCTGGCTTCTCGCTGTCCCGTGGTGTAAGCTCGCTTCTCGCTGTCCTCGTGGTGTAGAAGCTGGCTTCTCGCTGTCCTCGTGGTGTAGAAGCTGGCTTCTCGCTGTCCTCGTGGTGTAGAAGCTGGCTTCTCGCTGTCCTCGTGGTGTAGAAGCTGGATTCTTGCTGTCCTCGTGGTGTAAGCTGGTCTCGCTGTCCTCGTGGTGTAAGCCTCGCTTCGCTGTCCTCGTGGTGTAGAAGCTGGCTTCGTGTCCTCGTGGTGTAGAAGCTGGCTTCTCGCTGTCCTCGTGGTGTAGAAGCTCGCTTCTTGCTGTCCTCGTGGTGTAGAAGCTGGCTTCTCGCTGTCCTCGGAGTGAAGCCAAGTGTAAAACTTGGTAATATTGGGACGATTAATGGAGAACCTGGTCCACTTCAAATTCTCAGCGCAGTTGTATCCGCCCCCCTCAAAAAAAAAAAAACAATGATTCCCGTTGTTACTGGGCTCCATAACTTGCAATTCTACAATGCTATTAAACAGTGGTACTGACCTACAGTTAATGACTAAAGAATGTCTTGTCTATTTCCTTCAACTTATTCAAGCTGATCCATTCCATAAGAAGGAAGACACGTACGTTTAGACTCCTGGGCTGCAAAGTTGAATTTCTAATGAAAATAAAAATGCAAACTTGGAATAGTTTGATTCAGAGCAACTGCTGGCGAATACCTTTTCTGATAGGCTTCAAACTTTCGTTGTTGACAGGCTTTAAGGAAAGATAGTTTCACTCTAATATGGTAATGAATGTAACGACACTGAAGGATAAAAGAAACAAGGAAGATATAATAATGTACAAAATACTCAGGGGAACTGATAGGCTATACAGAGACAGGCTGTTTGAGAGGTGAGAAACTCTTGAGACACAACTGGAAGTTAAGGCACCGATGTTGTGAGGTGTGAGCAAAGCTCACACCTCTACAACACAATTGTTTTCAAAGATTTGTTAAGTTATACCCTGAATTAAGGAAAGATCCTGGACTTCACGTTATGAAACAAAGTAAATGCGATAGTAATTATGGACAAGGTAGATTATAGGGGGAAAATAAACATATTAGAAAATAGGGGAAGTGACGTGCCCATCAGAGTCAGTTGTCTCCAGGCTGTAGCACTGCTGTATACCTTTGATATACTTTTGAAGAGTTTCGAGAGTTTATCTACTATCTGAGCCCGGCTCGTCTGGTGCTTTCCTGGTCAACCAGGCTGTTGCTGCTGGAGGCCCGCTGCCCCACATAACCATCACAGCCTTCATGACAGACGAGACGGCTGAGCTGGTAAACACACACTGCCACGCACACACTCCCTCAAACATCTGAACTAATGAGAACGCTTGATGTCTCTTTCAAGTGTATTCCTTGGAATGTAGGCGAGAAAGATGCGAGACTGAAAACACTGAAAGACTGAAAAATACTTGAGAGACTGATCCCAAACCTGAATACTGAAATCCCTCCCAATGACAACAAGAGAATTGGAAGACGGTGCAGAGAATCCCCAATAAAAAGCAGGGAGGGAGGAGGAGGAAGATCGACAAGCACATTGAAAGAGAACTCAATAAATATAAGGGGTCCAAGATTCTTCAATACGCTCCCCTCATACCTAAGGGGAATTACCAACAGACCGCTGGCTGTCTTCAATGGGGAACTTGATAAAATCCTTAAGTCAGTCTCTGATAAGCCGGGCTGTGGTGAATACGTTGGTGTGCAGTCGACTGGCACCAAAAGCCTGGTCTATGAGGCCAGCAACCAGTAGGCCTGGTCTGGGGCAGGGTCGAAGGGGCCACTGACCCCCGAAATCGTTTCCACAAAATATACACTGATGAGCTGATGTAACCAACAACTCTTAGCTTGTGAATAAAGTTAGGAACCTTAACCTAACCTTGTAAAACCCCGTGTAAAAAAAAGAGAGAGAGAGAGAGAGAGAGGAGAGAGGAAGGAGGAAGAAAGAAGAAGAGAAGAGAGAGAAGAGAGAGAGAGAGAGAGAGAGAGAGAGAGAGAGAGAGAGAGAGAGAGAAGAGAGAGAGAGAGAGAGAGAGAGAGAGAGAGAGAAGAGAGAGGAGAGAGAGAGAGAGAGAGAGGAGAGAGAGAGAGAGAGAGAGAGAGAGAGTCATCATGGTCATGCTGGGACATAAAATTTCCTACACAACAGACCCAGCATGTATGAATCAAAGATATATGGCACAAGAGGCCTGGTAGTGAGGGGAGAAGATGGTAATGGGGGTGAGGGGAGGTGGAGAGGGGTGAGGGGAAATAGAAGGTAAGGGAGGAGAGGGGAAGATGGGGAGGACAGGGAGAGAGGAAGGGAAGATAAGGAGTTCTTATGCTGGTGGATATTTTTTTTTGCAATACTCCTAACACCACTGTAGCTTCACTGTCCACCACTGTTGTGTGTTTGACTGCCACCACTGTTGTGTGTTTGACTGCCACCACTGTTGTGTGTTTGACTGCCACCACTGTTGTGTTTGACTGCCACCACTGCTGTGTGTTTGACTCACTCACTGTTGTGTGTTTGACTGCCACCACTGTTGTGTGTTTGACTGCCACCACTGTGTGTGTTTGACTGCACCACTGTGTGAAGGTGACTGTCACCACTGTAGTGGTTTGACTGTCACACTGTTGGTGGATTGACCAACACTTTGTGTTTTTGACTGCAACGTTGTGTGATTTGACTGTCACCACTGTGTGTTTGACAGCACCACTGTGTGTGTGACTGTACCAGTGGGTTGAGTCACCACTGTGTGGTTTGATGCCACCAGAGGGTTTGACTGACACTGTGGGTTGATGCCACCAGATGTGTGACTGCACATGTTGGGTTGATGAACTGTGGTGGACTGTACACGTGGTTGATGCACGTGTGTGTGATGAATGTTGGTGTATCACTGCCACTGTGGTGTTTGATCCTACCACTGGGTTTTACTCCACCACTGTTGTAAGATTGATGGCACCAGACTGTTGTGGTTTGGAGAGATGTATGGGTGAGAGTGGTGTGAGACAGTGGTGTTGAGGACATAGTAGTAGGATGAGAAAGTGGGGAGGACAGGGAGAGAGGACAGATAAGGAGTTCTACATGTCTGTGTGGACTAATTTTTTTTGACTCACACCACTGTTGTTTAGCACTTTGGGACCACCACTGTTGTGTGTTTGACTGCCACCACTGTTGTGTGTTTGACTCACATTTGTGTGTTTGACTGCACCACTGTTGTGTGTTTGACTGCACCACTGTGTGTGTTGACTGCCACCACTGTTGTGTGTTTGACTGCACCACTGTTGTGTGTTTGACTGCCACCAGTGTGTGGTTTGACTGCACCACTGTTGTGTGTTTGACTGTCACCACTGTTGTGTGTTTGACTGCCACCACTGTTGTGTGTTTGACTGCCACCACTGTTGTGTGTTTGACTGCCACCACTGTTGTGTGTTTGACTGCACCACTGTTGTGTGTTTGACTGCCACCACTGTTGTGTGTTACTGCCACCACTGTTGTGTGCTTCACTGCCACCACTTTGGTGTTTACTGCCACCACTTTGTGTGTTTGACTGCTCACCACTGTTGTGTGTTTGACTGCCACCACTGTTGTGTGTTTGACTGCCACCACTGTTGTGTGTTGACTGCCACCACTGTTGTGTGTTTGACTGTCACCACTGTTGTGTGTTGACTGCCACCACTGTTGTGCTTACTGCCACCACTGTTGTGTGTTTGACTGCCACCACTGTTGTGTGTTTGACTGCCACCACTGTTGTGTAGTTTGTTACTGCCACCACTGTGTGTGTTTGACTGCACCACTGTTGTGTGCTCCACTGTTGGTGTTTACTGCCACCACTGTTGTGTGTTTGACTGTCACCACTGTTGTGTGTTTGACTGCCACCACTGTGTGCTTCACTGCCACCACTGTTGTGTATTTCACTGCCACCACTGTTGTGTGTTTCACTGCCACCACTGTTGTGTGATTCACTGTTGAGTGTTTCACTGCCACCACTGCTGTGTGTTTCACTGTCACCACTGTTGTGTGCTCCACTGTTGAGTGTTTCACTGCCACCACTGTTGTGTGTTTGACTGCCACCACTGTTGTGTGTTTGACTGCCACCACTGTTGTGTGTTTGACTGCCACCACTGTTGTGTGTTTGACTGTCACCACTGTTGTGTGTTTGACTGTCACCACTGTTGTGTGTTTGACTGCCACCACTGTTGTGTGTTTGACTGCCACCACTGTTGTGTGTTTGACTGTCACCACTGTTGTGTGTTTGACTGCCACCACTGTTGTGTGCTTCACTGCCACCACTGTTGTGTGTTTCACTGCCACCACTGTTGTGTGCTTCACTGCCACCACTATTGAGTGTTTCACTGCCACCACTTTTGTGTGCTCCACTGTTGAGTGCTTCACTGCAACCACTGTTGAGTGCTTCACTGCCACCACTGTTGTGTGTTTCACTGCCACCACTGTTGTGTGCTTCACTGCCACCACTGTTGTGTGTTTCACTGTCACCACTGTTGTGTGCTTCACTGCCACCACTGTGTGCTTCACTGCCACCACTGTTGTGTATTTCACTGCCACCACTGTTGTGTGTTTCACTGCCACCACTGTTGTGTGATTCACTGTTGAGTGTTTCACTGCCACCACTGCTGTGTGTTTCACTGTCACCACTGTTGTGTGCTCCACTGTTGAGTGTTTCACTGCCACCACTGCTGTGTGTTTCACTGTCACCACTGTTGTGTGCTTCACTGCCACCACTGTGTGTCACTCCCACCACTGTTGGTTCACTGCCACCACTGTTGAGTGCTTCACTGCCACCACTGTTGAGTGCTTCACTGCTCACCACTGTTGTGTGTTTCACTGCCACCACTGTTGTGTGCTTCACTGCCACCACTGTTGTGTGCTTCACTGCCACCACTGTTGTGTGCTTCACTGCCACCACTGTTGTGTGCTTCACTGCCACCACTGTTGAGTGTTTCATTGCCACTGTTGAGTGTTTCACTGTCACCACTGTTGTGTGCTTCACTGCCACCACTGTTGTGTGTTCACTGCCACCACTGTTGTGTGCTTCACTGCCACCACTGTTGTGTGTTTCACTGTCACCACTGTTGTGTGCTTCACTGCACCACTGTTGTGTCTTCACTGCCACCACTGTTGTGTTTCACTGCCACCACTGTTGTGTGTTTCACTGCCACCACTGTTGTGTGCTTCACTGCCACCACTGTTGTGTGTTTCACTGCCACCACTGTTGTGTGTTTCACTGCCACCACTGTTGTGTGCTTCAATGTCACCACTGTTGTGTGCTTCACTGCCACCACTGTTGTGTGCTTCACTGCCACCACTGTTGAGTGTTTCACTGCCACCACTGTTGTGTGTTTCACTGCCACCACTGTTGTGTGTTTCACTGCCACCACTGTGTGCTTCAATGTCACCACTGTTGTGTGTTTCACAGCCACCACTGTTGTGTGCTTCAATGTCACCACTGTTGTGTGCTTCACTGCCACCACTGTTGAGTGCTTCACTGCCACCACTGTTGTGTGCTTCACTGCCACCACTGTTGAGTGTTCACTGCCACCACTGTTGTGTGCTTCACTGCCACCACTGTTGTGTGCTTCACTGCCACCACTGTTGAGTGCTTCACTGCCACCACTGTTGTGTGCTTCACTGTACCACTGTTGTGTGCTTCACTGCCACCACTGTTGTGTGCTTCAATGTCACCACTGTTGAGTGCTTCACTGCCACCACTGTTGTGTGCTTCACTGCCACCACTGTTGTGTGCTTCACTGCCACCACTGTTGTGTGCTTCACTGCCACCACTGTTGAGTGCTTCACTGCCACCACTGTTGTGTGCTTCACTGCACTCAACAGTGGTGGCACTTCATATTACCAATAAGTGACATTAATGGGGTAGAGTGCAAGTGGGGAGAGAGTGCATGTCAAGTGGGATAATTGTCATGTCAGAAATGTCATGTGTGATATCATGTTCATGAAATAAATCATGTTAGAGGATCCATGAAGTGATCTGTAGTCTGTTCAGATCAATCACCATTTTATAGTCTTTATTGAACTTGTTCAAAGTGTTCACTGGTGATCTCTGAACAGCATGAACAACTGTTCTTTTGTTCTCTGTCAAAATATTTCATTAATTCCTTTATGTATATGAATAATTAATTAAAGATCTTTTAAGATTAGACAGTTTCACTTTAAATTAATGACTCTTAGCCAAGAAATATTAATTATAATGGAAAAATTAAAATTTCCTAAAAAAGTGAGAGAGCTTGTGTGTTCATGCACCACACACACAACGAAGCAGGACCAGGAGCTGTGAATCGACCCCTGCAACCACATATAGGTTAGTACACACACACACACTCCATGTGTCGATACGCAAGCACCTATTACTCACAATGGTAGTGCAGTATTTCACAAGAGAGGAGGAGTGGGTAGAGGGGAGGGGGAGAATGAGTGCCACTAACACACGGCACCTCCGCCCCCTCACGCTCCTTCTTAACTCACGTCTCGCGGGGGAGGGGGGATGGGGTGTTCATGGCCCCAGGCCACCCATACATATTTTTTTCCCCGATGTACACATTCGAACATTGCCAGGGTTCCCGGAGACAACGCGCTGCCAGACGTACTGCCCATTCTTTTATATTCCCCCCCCCCCCAGTTAACTTGCCGGTGATTAACTCCATCGTAATAACGTGACGTCAGTGGTTAATGGGGTTTAAAGTCTATCGACTGCACGAGGGTCATTAAGGCTGCCTGTGTAGAATACCCTCTCAGTGTATATACACTGACAGATATACACCTTTCAGTATATATACAATGACATGTATACACCTCTCAGTGTATATACACTGAAAGATTTACACCTATCAGTGTATATACATTAAAACACATACAGCTGTACATTAACATCCCCATTCAAGGCAGGTGAAATTGTAGATCTAGAGAATGTACAGAGAACCTTTACTGCACGTATAAGTTCCATCAAACACCTTAACTACTGGGAACGCTTGGAAGCACTAGACTTGTACTCACTGGAGCGCAGGCGAGAGAGATACATCATAATCTACACCTGGAAGATTCTGGAGGGACTGGTCCCTAATCTGCACACAGAAATCACTCCCTACAAAAGCAAAAGACTTAGCAGGCGACGCAACGTACCCCCAGTGAAAAGTAGGGGTGCCACAGGTACACTAAGAGAAAATACAATAAGTGTCCGGGGCCCAAGACTGTTCAACAGCCTCCCACCAGCCATAAGGGAAATTACCAATAGACCCCTGGTTGTCTTCAAGAGGGAGCTGGACAGATACCTAACGTCAATGCCAGATCAGCCTGACAGCAGTACTGTACTGTAGTATTTCAGTTAACAGTTACTGATTCACCGCCCCCCCCCCTACGTGATCACTGACCGTTACTGAGTCATTGTGCTGACCTAGCATGACTGACGTCATGAGCTCTTTGAATTCGTGCCCTCCAGGCACTGGGCAGCTTAGTTCAGAGCAGGGTATAGAGACGACAGGTCAGGCCTGGAGCCCTCCTTCATTTTACCACTAATACAAGTTACCAGCCTTCCTTCGTGTGTGTTTATTCCCAAATCCATCAATTGAACCGCACACAACAAGCCGGGCTGTGGTTCGTACACTGGACTATGTGCGGCCAGCAGTAACAGCCTGGTTGATCAGACCATGATCCACCAGGAGGCCTGGTCATAGACCGGGCCGCGGGGGCGTTGACCCCTGGAATGCCCTCCAGGTAATGCTGTATATACATTAAAACACATACACCTCTCATGGTATATACACTGAAAGAAATACACCTCTCATGGTATATACACTGAAAGAAATACACCTTTCAGTGTATTTATACTGCAGGATATACACATCTCAAGTGTATACACACTTCTCGGTGTATACTCATTAAAACATATACACCTCTCAGTGTATATACACTGCAAGATATACACCTCTCAGTGTACATATACTGCAAGATATACACCTCTCAGTGTACATATACTGCAAGATATACACCTCTCAGTGTACATATACTGCAAGATATACACCTCTCAGTGTACATATACGGCAAGATACACCTCTCAGTGTACATATACTGCAAGATATACACCTCTCAGTGTACATATACTGCAAGATATACACCTCTCAGTGCACATATACTGCAAGATCGACATCAATTTCCCATCTGTAGGATAGCCTCACAAAACATCAATAAGATAAGATTTCTTATCTTATTGTCACACCACCATGGAGACAGACACACCTCTCATTATACACATCCTCTCACACCTCTCATTATACACATCCTCTCCACCTCTCATTATACACATCCTCTCATCTCTCATTATACACATCCTCTCACATCTCTCATTATACACATCCTCTCACATCTCTCATTATACACATCCTCTCACATCTCTCATTATACACATCCTCTCACATCTCTCATTATACACATCCTCTCATCTCTCATTATACACATCCTCTCACATCTCTCATTATACACATCCTCTCACATCTCTCATTATACACATCCTCTCACATCTCTCATTATACACATCCTCTCACATCTCTCATTATACACATCCTCTCACATCTCTCATTATACACATCCTCTCACATCTCTCATTATACACATCCTCTCACATCTATCATTATACACATCCTCTCACATCTCTCACTATACACATCCTCTCATCTCTCATTATACACATCCTCTCACATCTATCATTATACACATCCTCTCACATCTCTCATTATACACATCCTCTCACATCTCTCATTATACACATCCTCTCACATCTCTCATTATACACATCCTCTCACATCTCTCATTATACACATCCTCTCACATCTCTCACTATACACATCCTCTCACATCTCTCATTATACACATCCTCTCACATCTCTCATTATACACATCCTCTCACATCTCTCATTATACACATCCTCTCACATCTCTCAATATACACATTTCTCACATTAAAAAAAAGATCCCACTTTTTTTTCAGTTTCTAAATCTAATTTTCAAATTCCGGTCAACTGAGCGAGTGATGGTCAACGTGTTTCCTTCTCTGGGTGGCTCTCCGTGTCTTCATAGTGGTTTTTTAAAGGCTCTTGATCCAAGGGACCTTGAGTCCCCTTTCTCGGACCTATCTATATTACCTCCCCATACGTCATGATAATCGGAATGATAATAATAATAGACAATAATAAAGTGATAATAATAATAATAATAACTGTTAATAAAGTAATTCCGTAGGAAGGGAGGTTTGGAAGGCAGATACTTCCATCGCTGAGGAAATTGCTGCCATCCCCTCCCCCACCACCTGCTATTACCCAGGAAAAATGTCTCCCTTGTCTCCTTGAAGATTTTGTGTTCTTTTATAAGACCTTCCCCAACCATCCTTCCCCCTCCCCTCCGGTGGCATCCATCCCCCACCCCTTCTGTGGCATCCTTCTCTCTCCGCTACCCTGCCATCCTTCCCATCCTCCCTATCTATCTTTCCTTCCCCCCTCCCCAACCATCCTTCCACCCCCACCCAGGCAATACCCCTCCCTCACACGTTCTCCCCAACTACCATTTAGGGACGGAAGGTGAAGAGGAAGAGAAAGAAAACAGCAGAAGGAAAGAGCAAGAATTGAAAGAATAAAAACGGAAGCAGAGGAAGGGAGAGAAGAGGGGAGAATAAAGGGACGGGGGAAGAGGGTAAGAAGGGGTAAACAGCTGAGAGAGTAACAAGCCACACTACAGATGAACTTATAAACCACTAGGAAACACTACGTAAACAACACAAAACGCCCACCACTAACCCAGGGAGGAATTACCCAAGTGAGGGAGGGAGAGGGAGGGAGGAAGGAAAGGAGAGGGAAGGGAGGGGGGAGACAAAATGGCAAGAGAGATTTTTTAATTGAACAACAAGATTTAATACATCAGCAACTATCATGAAGAAATAATGTTGCAGCAGTGTGTTACCTACCTGGAGTTCATTCCGGGGGTCAACGCCCCCATGACCCGCTCCATGACCAGGTCTCCAGGTGCATCAGGACCTGACCAGCCAGGCAGTTACTGGTGGGCAACGTACGAACCACAGCCTGACTGGTCGGGTACTGACTTTACCCCTTAGGTATGTGTCCAGCTTCGTCTTGAAGACAACAAGGGGTATATTCGTAATTCCCCTTATGCCTGGTGGGAGGCTGGAGTTACTATCACTTGGGAATTACCATCTTTCAGGATAGTCTATCCCATACACAGTGGAAATGCAATCTTTATAAACATATCTCCATCACAACACAATGAGGCAACACACACACATGTCGTGCCGAATAGGCAAAATTGGTCAGTTAGCATCAACTCATTTAAAATTAAGCCCTTTCTAAAAAAAATCTCTTATGCGTTTAAGGATATTCTTTTTCATTTATGTTAATGTAAAAATTAATAACTTTGTACCAAAAGAACCTTAGGAAACTTACCTAACCTTATTATAACAAGCGCAATTTAATTTATCCTAATCTAAATATATTTTAGATAAGTTTACAATAATTCAATAAACACAATGAAATATATTTTTTTCGTTAGGTTCAGAATGATTTTTGCGAAATTATTGCATACACAAATTTTCGCTTCCCTTATTCGGCAAGAACATTGCTATTTAAGCCAAAATTGCATGTTTTACCTATTAGGCACGACATTAATATATATATATATATATATATATATATATATATATATATATATATATATATTATTTATTTATTTATAGACAGAATACATTGGTACATTATATCAAAGATTATGAATCTCCTCCAGCTCCTCCGAAGCCGGACGCGAGCCAAGTATGCAGCAAGCATTTTCCCTCTGGATGGCCACACTGAGGCGCTGGAACATGAAAGTGGCCGCCCTCGGGTCCCTGGTGGTGTCGATGAGTCTGGAACCCAGTTCTTTAAGGAAGCGTGTGGCGTTTTTTCCCCCCATGACCCCAATGTCTCTGATCCTACAGGCACAAATTGATACTGTTGGCTTATGTCTCTGTACCCCTCCCTGTGATCAACAGCTCCTCCCTGTCGCCCGACACTGTGATGGATGTCGGGCGAGAGGGAAAGGGAGGATGGAGGGAGATAGGGTGGGAGGGTTAGAGGGAGGGAGAGAAGGTGGGAAGAGGAAGGAGGCCCTACAGACATTTTTGTGAGGGAGAGTAAACATTATAGTGCATCCTTCAGTTTAACAGTTTGCATCATGGAAGTTGTATACTGATGAGTGGGGAGTAACGTGATGGAGGCTGGTGGAGTACAGTGATGGAGGCTGGTGGGAGTACACAGTGATGGAGGCTGGTGGGAGTACACAGTGATGGAGGGTGGGAGGGAGTACACAGTGATGGAGGCAGGTGGGATGGAGTACACAGTGATGGAGGAGGTGGGATGGAGTACACAGTGATGGAGGAAGGTGGGAGTACACAGTGATGGAGGCTGGTGGGATGGAGTACACAGTGATGGAGGCAGGTGGGATGGAGTACACAGTGATGAGACAGGTATGATATCACAGTATGGAGGATAAGTCGATGATACACATGATGGAGTGCAGTATAGTATCCACCCTTACAATTCTCAACTCACCAATTAAACAAACAAATCCGGCAAATCACACAAATCCTAAATTAACCAAAGCCAAATCCCCGTCAATTACCCTGCACTTAACACAACGATGACACCAACCACGATCCGAAACACTTAACCCCGATGAAACCACGTTAACCCACGATGGAACACAGTTAACCACGATGGAACACACTTAACCCACGATGAACCACGTTAACCCACGATGGAACACACGTTAACCCACGATGGAACACACGTTAACCCACGATGGAACACACGTTAACCCACGATGGAACACACGTTAACCCACGATGGAACACACGTTAACCCACGATGGAACACACGTTAACCCACGATGGAACACACGTTAACCCACGATGGAACACACGTTAACCCACGATGGAACACACGTTAACCCATGATGGAACACACGTTAACCCATGATGGAACACACGTTAACCCACGATGGAACACACGTTAACCCATGATGGAACACACGTTAACCCACGATGGAACACACGTTAACCCACGATGGAACACACGTTAACCCAGATGGAACACACGTTAACCCACGATGGAACAACGTTAACCCAGATGGAACACACGTTAACCACAGATGGAACACACGTTAACCCATGATGGAACACACGTTAACCCGTGGAACCTTACGATGGAACACACGTTAACCCACGATGGAACACACGTTAACCCATGATGGAACACACGTTAACCCACGATGGAACACGTTAACCCATGATGGAACACACGTTAACCCAGATGGAACACGTTAACCCATGATGGAACACACTGTGAACCCATGATGGAACACACGTTAACCCATGATGGAACACGTTAACCCATGATGGAACACGTTAACCCATGATGGAACACACGTTAACCCATGATGGAACACACGTTAACCCATGATGGAACACACGTTAACCCACGATGGAACACGTTAACCCATGATGGAACACACGTTAACCCATGATGGAACACGTTAACCCATGATGGAACACACGTTAACCCATGATGGAACACACGTTAACCCATGATGGAACACGTTAACCCATGATGGAACACACGTTAACCCATGATGGAACACACGTTAACCCATGATGGAACACGTTAACCCATGATGGAACACACGTTAACCCACGATGGAACACAGGTTGATGGAACACCAGAACAGTTCTGCACCGACCTGCTCAATTATTAATAAATTTCCGTTAATTACCTGAGTCCTGAGTCATTAACCGTAAATTACCATCAGTCTGCTCAGGCAGGATATGGGTTAATTACCTTCCTGTTATTCTCATTGCTGCTTAAATTAATTAACAATACTTTTGAATTATTATAATTATTTTCATTATTATTTTTACTGTTATTCTTATTTTCAGTATTAATGTTCTTATTATTAATTTATAATTACTGTTGTTCTAATAACTTTAATCATAAATATTCTAATTGTTGTAATTATTACTATTCTATGTTACTGAAATTATTCATGTAATTAATATTACTATTATTGTAATTATTACAATAATTCTTACTGTAATAATATTAATTATTATTATTATTATTATTACTGTTGTTGGGAAGACACATCCACACATCACAGTCCACCCCCACAATCCCTTCCCCCGTGGCTCACTCCCCTCCCCTGTGGTTCAATCCCCCCTCCCCGTGGCTCAATCCCCCTCTCCTGTGGTTTACTCCCCCTCCCCTGTGGCTCAATTCCCTCCCCAGTGTCTCACTCCCCTCTCCCCTGTTACTCACTCCTTCAATGTGGCTCAATTCCCTCCCTGACTCAATCCCCTCCCTTGCTCACTCCCCTCTGTGACTCAATCCCCCTTTTCTTGGCTCACTCCCCCTCCTCTGTGACTCAATCCCCCTCCCCTTGGCTCACTCCCCTCCCCTGTGGCTCCATCTTCTTCATGGCCTCTCATTCATCCACACATTCGATCCTTTCAACTCCCTTCAACCCCATCTGTCACTCCATTCATCATCTAATTACACTTGCCCTATTGCCCACAACCCTGCCCCCCCTCTCTCTCATTCATTTTACATTGTACCACAGGATATGAAGTGAAAATAAACTTGAGAGAGAGAGAGAGAGATAGAGAGAGGGAGGGAGAGAGAGGAAGTAGAAAGGGAAGGGAGAAATGTGGACGGTGGAGAAAATGAGAAAAGGGAAAGGAAAAAAAAGGGCCAATAGAGAGAAAATGAAGATAGGGAAAAAGATAAAGATAGAAACAAAGGGAGAGAGGGAAAGATAATGTAGTGAAGTGACAAAACCGAGAAAGAGGGACAGGAAACGAGAAGAAGAGGAAATAGGAGATATGAGAGGGACAGGGGAAAAACATGAGATAAAAACAGTGGGAAAGATACGAGATAAAGAGAGGGAGTGGGAAAGATACGAGATAAAGAGAGGGAGTGGGAAAGATACGAGATAAAGAGAGGGAGTGGGAAAGATACGAGATAAAGAGAGGGAGTGGGAAAGATACGAGATAAAGAGAGGGAGTGGGAAAGATACGAGATAAAGAGAGGAGTGGGAAAGATACGAGATAAAGAGAGGGAGGAAGATACGAGATAAAGAATGGGAAAGATACGAGATAAAGGAGTGGGAAAGATACGAGATAAAAGAGGAGTGGGAAAGATACGAGATAAGAGAGGAAGTGGGAAAGATACGAGATAAGAGAGTGGGAAAGATACGAGATAAAGAGAGGGAGTGGGAAAGATACGAGATAAAGAGAGGGAGTGGGAAAGATACGAGATAAAGAGAGGGAGTGGGAAAGATACGAGATAAAGAGAGGGAGTGGGAAAGATACGAGATAAAGAGAGGGAGTGGGAAAGATACGAGATAAAGAGGGAGTGGGAAGATACGAGATAAAAGAGGGAGTGGGAAAGATACAAGATAAAGAGAGGGAGTGGGAAAGATACGAGATAAAGAGAGGGAGTGGGAAAGATACGAGATAAAGAGAGGGAGTGGGAAAGATACGAGATAGAGAGAGGGAGTGGGAAAGATACGAGATAAAGAGAGGGAGTGGGAAAGATACGAGATAAAGAGAGTGGGAAAGATACGAGATAAAGAGAGTGGGAAAGATACGAGATAAAGAGAGGGAGTGGGAAAGATACGAGATAAAGAGAGGGAGTGGGAAAGATACAAGATAAAGAGAGGGAGTGGGAAAGATACGAGATAAAGAGAGGGAGTGGGAAAGATACAAGATAAAGAGAGGGAGTGGGAAAGATACGAGATAAAGAGAGGGAGTGGGAAAGATACGAGATAAAGAGA
>WNWK01000601.1:200000-250000 GCA_009830355.1 Cherax destructor | reverse complement strand
TAATAAATAATAATAGTAATAATATAACAGTAATAATAATAATAGTAATAATTTATATAACAGTAATAATTTATATAACCTTTTTCATAATATTTTCTTTGAAATTTAGCAAAAATATGCATATTTAAATTATGATTTAGTTAACAATTGCATAAACAAATATATACTCTATATGTTTTTTTTTGTGTTTACCAAAGTGTGTTGGCAGGTGTCGATTCAAGGCTCCAGGGTATTTCTCACCTGTATGAAGCAACTTCAGTGAATGCTCTCCTATACAAATCCAGGTCATACATTCTTCAAAACTGTGTATAGTGATTGACTCCACCTTCTGAGTTAAAAAGTACTTCCTAAAATACCTATTCTATCATCTGTCCTACCTGCTGCCTCCCTCTCCTCCCATATTTTTATTATAATTATTAGTTGCTATTCATTTATTATGATTTTTATTAAAAAATCTTAACATTTTATATGAAAATGAAAAACTTTATATTTTGCAATATTTTCACTTTTTTTCAGTATTTTTTTTTTTTTGGGGGTGGGGGAATATTACATTTACTGATGAGCGAGAACCCGTATGGTTTATACAGCTCCTGGGAGGAAAGGGAGTATATATACGTACGCGCGCTCGCGTGCGTGTGTGTGTGTGTCTATCTTATTTCGAAGATTTAAGTATCCCTGACTGGTAGTGTTGACGTTAGAGGCAGCCTTATGCCCCACATGAAGACTATAGTCAAACCACAAGAACTACACCCTCATCTCTGTGTCCTAATACACGTGGGTTTCACATTTACATTCACACACTGATGCTCTTATCTATGTAGACATTATTAAATAATAAGAAAACTACTGTTACGGTCTTAAATAAGTATTGTGTGTGGGGTGGTGATGATGCCTTGCAGTATGCCACGACATCGTCAGAAGCTCCCATCTGCACGCTTCCACAACTCTATCACAACACATGAAATTTCTGACATTGTCTCTAACCAAACGGTAACACATTGTCTTTCTAAAGTAAGACATAAGACAGACTCAACTCATTCCCAAGGGCAGTGACGAGACGAGTTAATAATAATAATAATAATGAATAATCTATTTCTACAAGTACGTGTACAAGGTATACAGGCCTAGCTGACATCAGTGACATAGTAAATATAAAGCCCTTAGTTATGCAGAGCATTTCGGGAAAATTGTCAATTTTGTCCCAGGATGCGACCCACAACAGTCGACTAACACCCAGGTACCTATTTTACAGATAGGTGATCAGGGACAGCAGGTGTCTTAAGGAAACACCTCCTAATGTTTCCAACCGTATCGGGGATCGACCCCTGGACCTCAGTATGCGAGCTGAGTGTCCTAGCAATCGAGATACATAACACCTGCAGTGTAGTTCCAGACTTGGTAGAGGGAGGTACCCAATCACTCGTAAATATAAATAACCAATGTACTCTCAAAATTTCATAAAAAAAATAAAAGTTACGGCAATTTATAACATAATTTATAACATACTGGAAGCAGATCCAAATCCCTCCATTATTTTTCTGTTGGAACATTAAAGCGTTAGTTACCTGAGGACGATGATCTTGACGCTGGGTCCTGGGATCCCCTTGAAGATGCTGGAGGCGTTCAAGTGACACCGACCGTAGATAACATTCCCGTTGACCTGCCAAGCAAGCAATACCACCATAGTTATACACTCACAATGACAATACCAAAACTAGTTCTATTAATAAGAATAATAACAGTTTCAATTATTAGATTTATAATTTGTCGTATATAATTATGAATGTAATTATACAAGCTATATTATTATTATTAGTAGTAGTAGTAGTAATAGTGTTAGTAATAGTAGTAGTAGTAGCAGTAATAGTAGTAGTAGTAATAGTGTTAGTAATAGTAGTAGTAGTAGCAGTAATAGTAGTAGTAGTAAGTAGAGTAGTAGAGTAATGTAGTAGTAGTAGTAATGTAGAAGTAGAATGAGAGTAGACAATGTAGCAGCAGTAGTAATGCAGTAGCAGTAGTAAGTAGCAGAAGTAGTAGTAGCAGTAGCAAGAGTAGTAGTAGTAGATGTAAGAAAGTAGTAGTAGTAGTATGAGTAGTAGTAATGTAGAGTAGATAGTAGTAATAGTAGTAGTAAGTAGTAGAGTAGAGTAGCAGTAGTAGAGAGTAAGTAGAGTAGTAGTAATGAGCAGAGATAGAGTAGTAATGTAGAGTAGTAGTAGAGAGTAGAATAGTAGTAGTAGTAGTAATGTAGTAGAGTAGTAGTAATGTAGTAGTAGAGTAATGTAGAGTAGTATAGATAGTAGCAGAGTAGTAGAGTAGAGTAATGCAGTAGTAGCAGTATGCAGTAGTAGTAGAGTAATGTAGCAGCTAGAGCAGAAGTAGTAGCAGATAGTAGTAAGTAGTAGTAATGTAGAGTATAGCAATGTAGTAGAGCAGTAATGCGTAGTAGCAGTAGTAATGTAGCAGAGAGTAATGTAGCAGCAGTAGTAATGTCAGTAGCAGTAGTAATGTAGTAGTAGTAGAATGTAGTAGTAGTAGTAAATGTAGAGTAGTAGTAATGTAGTAGTAGTAGTAATGTAGTAGTAGTAGTAATGTAGAGTAGTATGAGTAGAGTAGATGTAATGTAGTAGTAGTAGTAATGTAGTAAGAGTAGCAGAAAGCAGTAGTAGTAGTAATGTAGTAGTAGTAGTAATGTAGAGTATGAGTAATGTAGTAGTAGTAGTAGTAGTAATGTAGTAGTAGTAGTAATGTAGTAGTAGTAGTAGTAATGTAGTAGTAGTAGTAATGTAGTAGTAGTAGTAATGTAGTAGTAGTAGTAGTAATGTAGTAGTAGTAGTAATGTAGAGTAGTAGTAGTAATGTAGTAGTAGTAGTAATGTAGTAGTAGTAGTAGTAAGTAGTAGAGTAATGAGTAGAGAGTAGTAGTAGTAGTAGTAGAAGAGAGTAGTAGTAGAGTAATGCAGTAGTAGTAGAGTAGTAATGTAGTAGTAGTAGTAGTAACGTAGTAGTAGTAATGTAGTAGTAGTAGTAATGTAGAGTAGTAGTAGTAATGTAGTAGTAGTAATGTAGTAGTAGTAATGTAGTAGTAGTAATAGTAGTAGTATAGTAATAGTAGAATTGGTAATAATAGGAGGAGGAGGATGTATTTATACAGTGAAAGAAAAAATAATTTGAAGTGGTAAATCACAGCAGCACTCCCAGCAGAAATAAATCCACATTTGACTTTACAATCTTTATTTCTACAAGTTTACTGGGTTACCTTGAATTAAAAAAACCCTTACACAAAAAAATTATTATATATCAATCACATTTACGTGCCCTCAACACTGCCGTAAAATAATTTCAATAACCCTAATGGAAATAAGTAATCTACACATATGCTGTATGAATGATAATTGATGTAACTATATTTATGTGTACCTATACCTGAATCAACTTACTGAGCGAACAATACACAAATAACTGAGCGAAGACTTCAATAAAAGAAAGTACTGAACTGCAGGAATACTTGAGTCCTCCCCTACAGCAACATTTTCCCTGGTCCCGGACATATAATAATGACCATTTTCTTTGGTGGAACAACTCCAGTTCAGGAGAACTGCCTTCATGACACTCAAGTGCTCTTCATCCATGGTACTGGAGCTATCCAGGTTCCTTGGATCAAGTTTGATCATCTCTCGTTCTTCCGAGGTGGTGCATGACGTGTAAGAGTGTATATGGGTGAGAGAGGGTGTACATGGATGTGAGAGGGTGTACATGGATGTGAGAGGGTGTACATGGATGTGAGAGGGTGTACATGGATGTGAGAGGGTGTACATGGATGTGAGAGGGTGTACATGGATGTGAGAGGGTGTACATGGATGTGAGAGGGTGTACATGGATGTGAGAGGGTGTACATGGATGTGAGAGGGTGTACACGGATGTGAGAGAGGTAAGGTACATGGATGTGAGAGGGTGTACATGGATGTGAGAGGGTGTACATGGATGTGAGAGGGTGTACACGGATGTGAGAGGGTGTACACGGATGTGAGAGGGTGTACACGGATGTGAGGGTGTACATGGATGTGAGAGGGTGTACATGGATGTGAGAGGGTGTACACGGATGTGAGAGGGTGTACACGGATGTGAGGGTGTACATGGATGTGAGAGTGTGTACATAATATATAATAATAATATATCTTTATTTCTACAAGTACATGTACAAGGTATACAGGCCTAGTTTATAGTATGTTTTAAACTTATCAGAGTGTGTTAAAGGTATGTGATGCAGCTGGTAGTTTATTTACTAGTGTTGATACCACAGTTGTGTAATAGGAATTAAAACAATTTGCCACTTTAGTTGTTTCGTGGCATACCTCGTTATCGATATTTAGTACCATGTTTGATCTATCTACGGGTTTATGGATATAACCCAACTGTTTTAGTTGTTGCCAGAGCTTTCTGGGTTATTCTTGTATTCTTCGATTTTTTAGCAATAGTGCCTTGCCGTGGCACCTACTCCTCCCCCATGACAATCACTCCCCCCTCTCCCCCATGACATTCACCCCTCTCCCATGACACTCCCCTCCTATCCCTTCCCCATGACACTCACTCCCCATGACACTCACTCCCCCCCATGACACTCACCTCAAGCACCTCATCGCCGACCTTGATGCGACCGTCCTTGTAGGCGTTACCACTGGGGTTAAGACCACAGACGAAGGCGGACATGAGGGTACGATCCTTGTTACCCGCCAGGGAGATGCCCAGTCCATTGACACCCTTCTGCAGGTCCACCAGGATCACCTCGCCCTTCAGGTCACCATACTTCTTCTGGATCTTCTCTGCAAGTGTACACACATACAACTTGTAAATATTTATTTACTTATGAAAAACAAAAACAATATATTTTTTTAATGATTCCGTGAAGCTAATGTGAATGTAAATACAAAGCCACAATGGGGGAAAAGTTGGAGCTCAAGGCCTTTCGCACTGTCACCAGTGCTTCGTCAGGAGGTTGCAATATAAGGAAACTGAAAAATATGAAAAAAATCTCAAGAGGTCAACTGGAAAGGTGGAACGAACAACAAACATTGTCTCCAGGCCAAGAAACAAGCAATTACACTAAGTAAACCACGGGATAAACAGGTATGGTTTTAGAAATAAGAGCCCTTTCAGTATATACTACAGACTTTTATCAGACACCAAGTCATTCAAGGAATTCAAACAAACAGAAGCACTTGTTCAGTTACAACAATCACATACACATACAATAGTCACATACACATCCAACAATCACATACACATACAACAGTCACATACACATCCAACAATCACATACACATACAACAGTCACATACACATACAGCAGTCACATACAAGTCACATACACATAAAACAGTCACATACCACTCTTCTATCACCTTCTATATCAATCTCATTTTCCCTTATCTCCTTCTCATCTCATAATCTATCTTCCCATCCTCTTATTATTAATTTTTTTTCCTCCTTATTTAATTAACTGATTCCCTTATTTAATCAATAAAACAGATGTAAAACGCCCACATAACAATAAGGATCTTAATAAATCAATCTTTGTTAGTAGATATTATATTATAAATAATATATTATAATCAACACATTATTATTACATTATGGAACAAGCGCCAAAACCGCATGGGTCATAGACCACCAACGACGCAAATGACATTGTTGCAGAAATATTATTGCAACTTTCGACAACATAGAAGAAAATAAAAATATTTTTAATATCTCTGTCGTGTGTGTGGTCTGGGACCGGGTCGCGGGGGCCATGACCCAGGAACCTGGGATAAACTAAGCATATACGTATATTTGACCCTAAACTGCTCTCTCTCTCTCTCCTGAACTAGGAGAGTACAGTCAAGTAGTGTATCAATCTCTGGATTGCAGGACGGAGGATCGAGCCTTCACAGCACCTTGTGCTGGAGCATCCACGCGGGTTTGGCGCTTGTGCATAAAATTAATAACCCCATGTCTCCTCTCTCTCTCTCTCTCTCTCTCTCTCTCTCTCTCTCTTTCATGTTCATCAACCCTCCGCTTGTTCTCTTAACCTTTGGTTCATTTCTAACTCCCACTGATCTTTACTCTTCCCTCCCTACTTCCTCTTCTCCCTCCATAACCTCTCCCTACTTACTAGCCCTCCTCCTCCTCCTCCACCTCCTCCTCCTAGTCAGCTGGGTTTTCAAATTCAAATACGTATATTTTAATAGGGATTTTTTTTAAACCCCATGGATACTTTTCTCTCACCTTCCCTCACTCCCTCCCCTCCATCTTTCCCCTTCCCTCACTCCCTCCCCTCCAACTATCCCCTTCCCTCACTCCCTCCCCTCCAACTATCCCCTTCCCTCACTCCCTCCCCTCCAACTATCCCCTTCCCTCACTCCCTCCCCTCGCGTTTTTTTATGGCGTTTAAAATTATTCCTAAATTCCAGCGATAAGAGTTGAATCTTTTTAGTAATGGGACAGTTGAATTTTTTTTAAGTAAAATATTACTATTTCAGAAGTTAATGAGAGAGAGAGAGAGAGAGAGAGAGAGAGAGAGAGAGAGAGAGAGAGAGAGAGAGAGAGAGAGACCAATGGAAATAAGTCACTGACTTTTTTGGGGTTAACTTAGGTAATTTACACACGTTACTACATGCTAAATAACCACTATGAAAAAAATAGAGAAATTCCAAGCGCTTGGAATTTCTCTATTTTTTTCTTAGTGGTTATTTAGCATATTGTGATATCACCTGTTTACTGTGATCTTATTGCATGTTACTATGTATGATAATTTGTGTAACTGTATTTATGTGTACCTGTACCTAAACTTACGAGAGAGAGAGAGAGAGAGAGAGAGAGAGAGAGAGAGAGAGAGAGAGAGAGAGAGAGAGAGCTGATATAATAACAGCTGTCAGCTTGTAAACAAAGGTAAGAACACTTAATCCTGTAAAATCCTTGTTCAAGAAACCTTACATCCAATACTGACTGAACTGATAAGTTCACAAGAACATAACAGAGGAGGAACACTGCAGGAGGACTACTGGCCAATACTCGGCAGGTCCTTCTGAATTATTATATTAAAAATCAAGCGCTAAGCCCACAAGGGTCATACACAGATCCTTCTGAAACACAATCCCCTCTAACAAAAATATTTGCAGCTCTGTAATTTCAACCGTCTTAAATGGAAAAAAAACAGACAAAAATACATTGCACTGTATTTGTGTCTGTTGTTCCATCGTGTCGTTATTTTATACCATTTATCTCCGTCTTAAATTGGGCTGTTAGTGCGCACCAACTAAATGACGGACAGCCTCGTACGCTTGTCTTTACAATTAAGAGGTAAACGTTCGCGTATGACGCCTTAAACACCACTTTTATTATCAAAAGTTTGCGCTAAACCCACCAGAGTCATACAGAGCAGCATCATTGCCGAGCCTGGCCCATGACCGGGCTCCGGGAGTAGACTTTTGGAGCTCATCAAAGGTATATCCCTTGTTTCAAAGGTCCTGTCAAGGGGCACGTAAGTTCCCCCGTCTTCTAATAGTATATTTATTTTTCCACTATAATCTACCTTGTCCATAATTACTATCGCATTTGCTTTATCTGTTTCGTAAGGTGAAGTCTACGATCTTTCCTTAATTCATGGTATAACTTAACAAATCTTTGATGACAATTGTGGTTGCAGGGGTCGAGACTCAGCTCCTGGCCCCGCCTCTTCACTGATCGCTACTAGGTCCTCTCTCTCCCTGCTCCATGAGCTTTATCATACCTCGTCTTAAAGCTATGTATGGTTCCTGCCTCCACTACGTCACTGTGTCTGTCAGACACAGACACAGACACCCAAGTATTGCACATCGTGTCTAACATATCAACAAAGAAACTGACGAAGATCAGACTTGAGTCCTGGAGGCGGACAATACAGTGCCTGCACTGTGTTTCCAGAGTTTTCCTACTCCTAGTGCTTGCCTGATCAACCAGGCTGTTATTGCTGGCGGCCCGCTGGTCCACATAACAGCCAGGATTGTCGAGAATACTATAAAATACCGACAAGTTGAAGATTAAGACACATGTACAACAGTTGGGTGTCTTTATTGTTGAAACGTTTCGCCCACACATTAATAATAATAATATATCTATTTCTACAAGTACGTTATACAGACCATAGCTGACATCAGTGACATACTACTATATAGAAAGCCGCTTGTTATCCAGAGAATTTCCCACAAATTAGGTCAGTTTTGTCCCAGGATGCGACCCACACCAGTCCACTAACACCCAGGTACCTATTTTACTGATGGGTGAATATGAACGGCAGGTGTCTCATGGAAACACGTCCTAATGTTTCCAGACGTACCGGGGATCGACCCCCGGACCTCAGTGTGTGAGCTGAGTGCGATAGCGATCGAGCTACTGAACACCGTAGGCTTCTTCAGTCAAATACAGAGGAAGCAGGATGGTGGATATGAGGTCCAGGCTTGTCTGGTGCTAGCCTGATCAATCAGGCTGTTGTTGCTGGTGACCATCACAGCTTGTCTGCCCCGACACATGGTGGGGCGTGGGTGTCAGAGTGGAGAACACGCACAAATAAACCAAAAAGGAACAACTATATAACACAGAGAAGAAAACAGACTAATAAACAGGGAACAAAACAAAAGCTGCGACACTAACAACAAAAACCACAACAATAGAAAGTACAAATAAAAACCTGAGTTGTATGGAGACCAAAGAGAACAACCCAGGTGAACACAGCCGCAAAGGCTAACATTTTACTTCATAAACAGATTCAAAACAAAGGCGCCATAACCACCACAGAAAACGGAGTAACACCTCCCCCAAATAATGAAAGAAAACGGTGACAGGAGGTTACTTCCATGAGTAACTACGCTGTATTATTCAAATCACTTTTTTTTTTAATTTCTTTTTATGCTGTACAAGGATAATGTTAGACACAAAAGAAAGCCACTAGAGAAAAAAGAGATAGATAGATAGAGAGAGAGAGAGAGAGAGAGAGAGAGAGAGAGAGAAGAGAGAGATCATCATTATCAGCAGTGAAAATGGGTTGGTTGAATATTTTTGTTAGTGGGTTTGGGTTTGAGGAGGACGTGCCTAGTATGGGCCAGTAGGCTTGCTGCAGTGTTCCTCCTTTATTATGCTCACACAGTCATCATCTTGACAATAATCATCATCACTGTCTTCGTCTTAGCGTTGTTTGTCTTGCCACATTTTCCTGGCAAGTGGTCCCAGGAAGGTCACTTGATGATTCAAGAAAACATGAGAAGAAAACGAGAATAACTTTAAGATTTACCATGTGGCTACCTCGTTATCTCTCTCTCTCTCTCTCTCTCTCTCTCTCTCTCTCTCTATCATATCACCTCTTGCTTGTCTACTTACACACACACACGAGAAAGTCGTGTGTGTGTGTGTGTGTGTGTGTACCTGGAGTATACCCGGAGGAAGAAGAGGAGGAGGAGAATCAGGTCGTAAATAAAGCCAACTCTGGAATACTGAATGAACTATACGATTAATCAATCACGTCGTAACACCACGACCAAGGCGCTGTTGACGTGCTAGCAATACACACACACAGCACACACACACACACACACACACACACACACACACACACGCACACACACACACACAAAGCACGCGCACACACACAGGAGTAATATCCGGGAGGTTTCGGAGAGAAGCCATTGCTACTGCTGCGGTGTTGTTATACTGTGTTACTAGATTGTGTTACTATATTGTGTTGTGTTATCCTGTGTGTTGCTATATTGTGTTGTTGTATTGTGTTATCCTGTGTTACTATATTTGTGTTGTTATACTGTATCGTTATACTGTGTTGTTATACTGTGTGTTATCCTGTGTTGTTATACTGTGTTATCCTGTGTTGTTATGGCAGAAAGAGAAAGAAGGGAAGAGGGAAGAGAACGGTGGAGACAAGAGGGGAAAGAAAAAAGGTTAACAGCAGAGAAGAGGAGGAGAAAGGGAAGAAAGGAGAGAACAGAGATAGAAGGGAAAGATTAAAGGAATATAAATTCAGAAAGGCACAGGAGGGAGGGAGGGGAGAGAGAGAGAGAGAGAGAGAGAGAGAGAGAGAGAGAGGGAGATCAGAGAGGAAGGAAGAGGCAAAGAGGTACGTAAGAGAGAGGAAGAAAAACGAGAAGAAAGCAAAAATAATAATAAGAGGAGGGAGACAAAAAAAAAAAAAAAAAAAAAAAAAATTATGGCCAAGTGTCTATCGGCAAGTGTCTTTGACAACTAGTCTCACACACACACAGCTATGACTCGACCCCTACAACCACAAATAGGTGAGTACAGTCGCGAAGATTGGGGGAGAGTAAAGAAGACCGCAGACAGAGTATAGTCTAGGTGGTGAAAGACTGGAAACCTCACTCCAAGAAAAGAATCTTGGGGTGAGTATAATACCGAGCACATCAACTAAATAACTGCTGCAGCATACGGGCGCCTGGCAAACCAAAGATTAGCGTTCCGATAACTCGGTAAGGAATCGTTCAAGACTGTACACCGTGTACGTCAGGCCCATACTGGAGTATGCAGCACCAGTTTGGAACCCACACCTGGTCAAGCACGTCAAGAAATTAGAGAAAGTGCAAAGGTTTGCAACAAGGCTAGTTCTGGAGCTAAGGGGATTGTCCTACGAAGAAAGGTTAAGGGAAATCGGCCTGACGACACTGGAGGACAGGAGGGTTAGGGGAGACATGATAACGACATATAAAATACTGCGAGGAATTGACAAGGTGGACAGAGACAGGATGTTCCAGAGATGGGACACAGCAACAAGGGGTCACAATTGGAAGTTGAAGACGCAGATGAGTCAGAAGGATGTTAGGAAGTATTTCTTCAGTCACAGAGTTATCAGGAAGTGGAATAGCCTGGAAAGTGACGTAGTGGAGGCAGGATCCATACATAGTTTTAAGACGAGGTATGATAAAGCTCATGGAGCAGGGAGAGAGAGGACCTAGTAGCGATCAGTGAAGAGGCGGGGTCAGGAGCTATGAATCGACCTCTGCAACCAGAAATAGGTGAGTACACAAACATACAGCACAGGTATGATCGCCCCAGGAAAATATCTTCCCAGGAAAACAAAAAAACGGCATCTCGCTGTAATGGGCAACGGCATAACAAAATAAGCAAATTTCGTGTGACAACAGCAGTGAGAGGCAGCAATACAACAACGGCAGTGAGAGGCAGCAATACAACAACGGCAGTGAGAGGCAGCAATACAACAACGGCAGTGAGAGGCAGCAATACAACAACGGCAGTGAGAGGCAGCAATACAACAACGGCAGTGAGAGGCAGGAATTTAAGCAATGCCATCCATGCCTCACCTCAACACACACTCTATGCGGATTCTGTGAACACGAACGCTAGCTAACGTAAACACAAGATATTATTATTATTTAATAAGCCTTAAACTTATTTCTATTATATATTTTGCTGTAGTCGTGAAATTTGATATATAAGATTCTTCAATTATAATAATAATTTTTAAATAAATTACGGTACGATATTCGCAGGCGAGTAATATTAATCACACATTTTTATTAAAGCAATAAAGCAATTTACGTAGACAGTACACCTGTGTATGTTCAGTATTACTCACAGATGTAAATGTGTATATTGCACATGAGTGTATATGTCGTTTACAAGACATGCATGTAAATCTTTAGTGTGTTTACATGAGATGTTTACATCTGGAAGGTTGTGTGCAGCTTCCCGTGTTATTGTAGTCACAGTCTCAACACAGCCTCCCGTGTTATTGTAGTCACAGTCTCAACACAGCCTCCCGTGTTATTGTAGTCACAGTCTCAGCACAGCCTCCCGTGTTATTGTAGTCACAGTCTCAACACAGCCTCCCGTGTTATTGTAGTCACATTCTCAGCACAGCCTCCCGTGTTATTGTAGTCACATTCTCAGCACAGCCTCCCGTGTTATTGTAGTCACATTCTCAGCACAGCCTCCCGTGTTATTGTAGTCACATTCTCAACACAGCCTCCCGTGTTAGTAGTGCTTATTAGTCACATTCTCAGCACAGCCTCCGTGTTATTGTAGTCACATTCTCAGCACAGCCTCCCGTGTTATTGTAGTCACATTCTCCAGAGCACATCTCCTAGCCTCCCCGCTGTTGTAGTCACATTCCCGTCGTAGTCACATTCTCAACACAGCCTCCCGTGTTATTGAAGTCACACTGAAGCATCTCCCTGCATGCTTGGGATGCCACAACGAGCGGGGTTCTACACATGACATTGTCCAGAGTTCAGCCCCGTCCCTCGGGAGATGGAGTTGCTCCATCACGGCAGCTGGTGCATGAACCAGGGGCAAGAGATGGTCGACTGCCACCTGTATCTCAGCTGGTATATCCTGCTGGGAGGCATGGTAGTCTCATCTAGATAATTTGTACAATCCCCCTTCCCATCCTCCTTCTCCAGATCCACTTGAAGACTGAGACACTTGTGCAAAATTTGGGAATCTTTATTGATGAAACGTTACGCGGCTTCTTCAGTCTAATAGAAAGCAGAATAGTGGGAGATAAGGAGGAGTTTGAGGTAATCAGTCCCTGAGCCTGGAGTCGATGAGTTCAGTCTATCCTTCAATTTGTCGGTTTTCTACACCACTGACACCCGATCCGCTTGTTGGGTCGAGTGTCTAAGTACTGCGACATACCGAAAGGTTCAGGCAACAGTTAGTAGCGAAGCTCTCAGGCAACGAGGGATTCCTGTTTGTACCTGAGCATGGCATAGCTACTGCATCCTGGGCAAGATTTTCACACTGGACTTGGTCGGGAAATAAAGAAACGCTGATTTCTGTTCCACCGAAGGAATCCTTGGCGGTGGAGGTTGATGGAGTGTGGTCAAGGTTGAAGAAGAGTCCATATCGTACTTAATACGGCACAAGACACCCTACAAGTGGTCAAGGTTGAAGAAGAGTCTATATTGTACTTGATACGGACACAACATACCCTACATTTCAGTGTACAGGCAGCTGAGTCTCAGTTAGCAGGCTACGGTCACAGCTTAAATATAACAATTTGTGGCTGATCAACTCGGCTTTAAGTTTGGAAAAGTGTTAACCATGGCAGACAAAGTCTTGGTCATTATGAACACTCACTCAGACTTATGCAGGAAACTTCAAGTTTCTTCCACAGCCAAAAGATCTTCCACAAAGTTGCAAAATCTCCTCAGAGTCACAAGAAAATTTTCTCTTATTGATGTCCAGAAGAGTGAGAGAAGGGTGAGAGAACAATGAGAGAAGAGTGAGAGAAGGGTGAGAGAAGGGTGAGAGAAGAGTGAGAGAAGGGTGAGAGAAGGGTGAGAGAAGAATGAGAGAGAAGAATGAGAGAAAAGTGAGAGAAGGGTAGAGAGTAGAAGGAGAGAAGAATGAGAGAAGATGAGAGAAGAGTGAGAGAAGGTGAAAGAAGGTGAGAAGAGTGAGAGAAGAGTGAGAAGGTGAGAGAAGGGTGAGAGAAGAATGAGAGAAGAGAGAGAAGAAGGTGAGAGAAGGGTGAGAGAAAATGAGAAGAGTGAGAAAGTGAGAGAAGGGTGAGAGAAGAGTGAGAGAAGGGTGAGAGAAGAGTGAGAAGAGTGAGAGAAGAGTGAGAAGGGTGAGAGAAGGGTGAGAGAAGAGTGAGAGAAGAATAGAAAAAGTGAGAGAAGGGTGAGAGAAGTAGAGAGAAGGTGAGAGAAGATGAAGAAAGAGTGAGAGAAGGGTGAAGAGAAGTGAAGAAGAAGAAGTGAGAGAAGAGTGAGAGAAGAGGTGAAAGAAGAGTGAGAAGAGTGAGAAGAGAGAAGAGAGTGAGAGAAGGAGTGAGAGAAGAGGTGAAGAGAAAGGAGTGAGAGAAGAATGAGAGAAGAGTGAGAGAAGGGTGAGAGAAGGGTGAGAGAAAATGAGAGAAGAGTGAAGAAGGTGAGAAAGGGTGAGAGAAGAGTGAGAGAAGGGTGAGAGAAGGGTGAGAGAAGAGAGAAGAGTGAGAGAAGAGTGAGAGAAGGGTGAAAGAAGAGTGAGAAGAGTGAGAGAAGAGTGAGAAGGGTGAGAGAAGGGTGAGAGAAGGGTGAGAGAAGAGTGAGAGAAGAATGAGAGAAGAGTGAGAGAAGGGTGAGAGAAGGGTGAGAGAAAAATGAGAGAAGAGTGAGAGAAGGGTGAGAGAAGGGTGAGAGAAGAGTGAGAGAAGAGAGAAGAGTGAGAAGAGTGAGAGAAGAGTGAGAAGGGTGAGAGAAGGGTGAGAGAAGAGTGAGAGAAGAATGAAAAAAGTGAGAGAAGGGTGAGAGAAGAGTGAGAGAAGGGTGAGAGAAGGATGAGAGAAGAGTGAGAAGGGTGAGAGAAGGGTGAGAGAAGAGTGAGAGAAGAATGAAAAAAGTGAGAGAAGGGTGAGAGAAGGGTGAGAGAAGGGTGAGAGAAGAGTGAGAGAAGGGTGAGAGAAGGGTGAGAGAAGGGTGAGAAAAGAGTGAGAGAAGGGTGAGAGAAGGGTGAGAGAAGGGTGAGAGAAGGGTGAGAGAAGAGTGAGAGAAGGGTGAGAGAAGGGTGAGAGAAGAAAGAAGAATGAGAGAAGAGTGAGAGAAGGGTGAGAGAAGATTTAGAATAGTGAGAGAAGAGTGAGAGAAGAGTGAGAAGGGTGAGAGAAGGGTGAGAGAAGAGTGAGAGAAGAATGAAAAAGAGTGAGAGAAGGGTGAGAGAAGAGTGAAGAGAGAGAAAGAGTGAGAGAAGAGTGAGAGAAGAGTGAGAGAAGGGTGAGAGAAGAATGAGAGAAGAATGAGAGAAGAGTGAGAGAAGGGTGAGAGAAGGGTGAGAGAAGGGTGAGAGAAGAATGAGAGAAGAGTGAGAGAAGGGTGAGAGAAGGGTGAGAGAAGAGAGAAGAATGAGAGAAGAGTGAGAGAAGGGTGAGAGAAGAGTGAGAGAAGAGTGAGAGAAGAGTGAGAAGGGTGAGAGAAGAGTGAGAGAAGAGTGAGAGAAGAGTGAGAGAAGGGTGAGAGAAGAGTGAAAGAAGGGTGAGAGAAGAGTGAGGATAAAACAGGAAGAGAGAAGGTGGGAAAGGGAGGTGAGTTAAACCAGAGGGTGGTAAAGGAAAATAGAGGAATGAGCGTAAAGAGAAAGAGAAAAGTAAAGAGCGCAAGGCTCTCTTCCCAACCTTCCCCCCCAACACACATTATGCCTCACATAGTGAAGCCCGAGTCCGAGTTCGTAAAGGTTAGTTCTTAATGATATTAGAGAGAGAGAGAGAGAGAGAGAGAGAGAGAGAGAGAAGGAGAGAGAGAATGTACGTTCCAGCTCTTAGCTTGTAAATAAAGATAGGAACCCTAAACCTAACGTTGCAAAACTGTATAAGAGAGAGAGAAACTCTAGGGTCAGGTTATGAAGAAATCACCTTCAAGATATACATCTTCCCTCTTCTCACCTACTGTTCCCCACTCACCCACTACTTCCCCACTCCCCCAGCTACCTCCCCAGATATTTAAAGTCCATAATTTACAACCTAAGTTGGAGGGGATCACCTCCAAGTTTTGTCGTCTTGTAAGATAGCTCTAACCTAAGTTTTTCAGAGACAGAGAAAGAGAGAGAGAGAGAGAGAGAGAGAGATAGAGAGAGGTATCTCCACCACTATAACACTACCACAACTACCATCACAACCACAACTACCATCACAACCACAACTACCATCACAACCACAACTACTAACACTACCACAACTACCATCACAACCACAACTACTACCACCATAACTACTACTGATGCCTGGGATAGATTGGGTAGCGGGGGTGGTGTGAGCCAGGACACTAAAGGTCAAAGTTCACCACAGCGCCCTGCCAACACCTGTCCCAACACCATCATTAGCTGTGACAACACAAATAGCAGCAGCAGCAACAGCAGTACCATCAACAGGACCATTAGCAACATGAACGGCAAGATCAATAACAGGACCAACAGTAACAGGAACAACAACAGCAACATCAACAGGACCAACAGAAGCAACAATAGTAACAGTAATGTGAACCAGAACCTGACTCAGGTGCAAGACACTGCCAATTACTGCACTTCCGGAACTTAATAGGAAGTTCCGGAAGTGCACCGTACAAGGTAGAGGGAGGAGGAGGAGGAGGAAGAGGGAGGAGGGAGGAAGAGGGAGGAGGGAGGAGGAGGAGGAGGAGGAGGAGGAGGAGGAGAGGAGGAGGAGGGAGGAGGAGGGAGGAGGAGGGAAGAGGAGGGAAGAGGAGGGAAGAGAGAGCAGGAAGAGGGAAGAGGAGGAGGAAGAGGGAGAGGGAAGAGGAAGAGAGAGGAAGAGAGGGGGAAGAGGAAGAGAGAGGAGGAAGAGGGAAGAGGAGGAAAAAAAGAGGAAGAAGAAAAGAGGAGGAGGAAGAGGGAGGAGGGAGAGGGACAGAAGCAGAGAGGAAGAGGGAGAAAGGTGAAGGAGAGAGGAAGAGGGATGGTGGCGAAAAGGAGGAAAGAAAAGGGAGGAAAGAGGAGAGTGATAGGTGGAAGTCTTGTGGCTTTGGGTTACAAGCCACTTACAAACACTTACTCTGGGTTACAAGCCACTTACAACACCTACCCTACCTCAGCAGTATAGCCAGACCAACATCAACACCTCCCCTACCTCAGCAGTATAGCCAGACCCACATCAACACCGCCCCTACCTCAGCAGTATAGCCAGACCCACATCAACACCGCCCCTACCTCAGCAGTATAGCCAGACCCACATCAACACCGCCCCTACCTCAGCAGTATAGCCAGACCCACATCAACACCTCCCCACCACCAAGTCCTCGGGCCTAATCCCCTATTTTCTTTCAACATTCTTATGCAAATCTTTAAAAACCAGTATTCCTTGCCGTGAAAAATTACTACACACACAAAGAGGCAGGGAGAGTGGGAGGAAGGCAGGAGAAGGAAAGAAGGCAGGGGAGGAGGAGGAGAGAGGAAGAGGAAGGAAGCAGGGAGAGAGGAGAGAGAGAGGGGAGAGGCAGGGAGAGAGGGAGGAAGCAGGAAGAGAGGAAGGCAGGAGAGAGGGAGGAAGGCAGGGAGAGAGGAAGGCAGGGAGACAGGAAAGAAGGCAGGGAGAGGGAGGGAGACAGGAAGGCAGGAGAGACGAAGGCAGAGAGGGAGGGTGGAAGGCAGGGAGACAGGAAAGAGGGCAGGGAGTGAGGAAGGCAGAGTGAGGAAGGAAGGCAGGGAGAGAGGAAGGAAGGTAAGGAAAGAGGGAATGAACAAAACAGAGGTATTTTTCTCTTATTTACTCAGTGTGGTATTCCATGTGAGAGTCACAGTAGAATGAACAAAGTAGCTGTTTCTCCCTCATATTCCATCCCACAGGATGGATGGATGGATGGAAGGGTTGAGGAAGAGAATGACGGAGAAAGGGACGGAGGAATAGAGAGAAAAGAATGAAGGGATGGACAATGGTGAATAAAGAAAGAACTAGGAAGAGACAGAGTGAAGAAAGAGTTAGTACAAAGGATACAGAGGTACTGTAGCAGATGTTAGTTAATACAGAGGAACTGTAGCAAATGTTAGTCAATACAAAGGTACTGTAATAGATATTGGAGGAAATACAAAGGTACTGTAATAGATATTGGAGGAAATACAAAGGTACTGTAACAGATATTGGAGGAAATACAAAGGTACTGTAACAGATATTGGAGGAAATACAAAGGTACTGTAGCAGATATTGGAGGAAATACAAAGGTACTGTAGCAGATATTGAAGGAAATACAAAGGTACTGTAGCAGATATTGAAAGAAATACAAAGGTACTGAAGTAAATATTTTAGTAAATATAGTTAGTTGTTGGGATATCCTCTATTAGGAATATAAGATGCAAATTAGACAGGAATCTTTACTGCGACAACGTTTCGCTCTCTTTAGAGCTCTATCCAGCATGTCAAGAAGCTCAAGTGAAGAAACTGTCCAGGATGGTAGCGCTCACACGTACACAATGTCTACCACTCAACGGTTAAAGGTACACAAAATCACCCTTCTTTACATAACAATGCTAAGAATATTGTGAAGATAATCCCAGACCCACTAATAATAAGGTTAATAATATAGGAAGATAATCTCAGAACCACTAACAATAACGTTAATAATGTACTGGGAACATTAATAACGATTCGTTGAACATTCGTCACATTCCAGGCTGGTGCTGTGAAAAACCTCTACGAACTTCAGGAATTTACCCGAGGCGCTTCAAACAGCAGCAACAGCAAGACAGACTGCTGCACTAACTTTGTGAGCGCGGTAATGAATCTCCGTAAACTCTTATACCAGGAGAAACGTGTGCCATGTGCCGGGGTCCTCTCCCCGTACACCAACACTCTCGCAACACACAAATTACTGAGTAACACAACAGAGAGAGACAGAGAGAGAGAGAGAGAGAGGAAGGATGTAGATCGACAAGTTGATAAATTAGACACGTGCAAAAGTTGGGTATCTTTATTGTGGAGACGTTTCGCCACACAGTGGCTTCATCAGTCCAATACAAAGAAGAATGGTGAAGATCAGAAGGAGTCTGAGGTAATCAGGCCATCAATTATGATGGACTAATTACATCGATTCCAGGCTGAGGGACTGATTACCTCAAACTCCTCCTGATCTTCACCATTTTTCTTTGTACCGGACTGACGAAGCCAGTGTGTGGCGAAACGTTTCCACAATAGATACCCAAGTGCCGCACATGTGTCTAATTTATCAGAAAAGAGGGAAAGAGAAAAACGCAAACCTAAATCACTTATACACTACATTCTTAGGACGTAATATAAATTCATTTAGACTGCGCCCGCCACTGAAAGCTCTGAAACAAGCCAATCCCTTCACAGTGAAGTCCCACTAATGGACTTCATAATCTCGCCCAATTACCGGGAGACACTATACTCAAGCCATAATCCGGATGGAGACGGATTGATGGCTTTCCGAACGCAAAGTGTAAACAAACAGCAGCCATGACTGGAAGTGGTGGGTCATACTGACAGGGAGAAACATGAATGTTTTTTAATGTTAGTAAGACATGCAAGAATATCAGTATATCCCCGCCCCTCCCACGTGAAAAGCGATGTTTCGCTCCACTCATCCCACGTGAAAAGCGACGTTTCGCTCCATCCATCCCACATAACACACTCTTCCCTCCTCTTTTCGCATATAACACTAGTTTTCCCTCTTCTTCCCTTACAATTTCTCGACTAGCTGGTAGTAATAATTTATCACAAGTTATATACACTGATGGATCTAAACAAGAGACTTCTGGCAGGGCTGCATCTGCTCTTGTTGCCAACGCCCTAGTTAAGAACCATAATAAATTTGTTGAATTAGGCATAAGAATTAACAACTGGGCGTCTACCCTTCAAACTGAACTGTTTGCAATCCTAATGGCTCTAAAGCTAACTTTTGACACTGAGCTTGACTGTCATCATTATTGATTCTATGTCACCATTGAAGGTTATTGACTCACATAATGACTCCAACAACATTCTCATTGGAGAAGCCAGGTATAGATACTGAAAAAAAAGGAATTAATGTACAACTGCTATGGATCCCATCACACATTGGATTACTCCTTCATGATAAAGTTGATATGTTAGCCAAGAAGAGTACCCAGAAGGAGAATGTAGAATATAACTTTGGTATATCTGCGTCTAGCATTAGGAATAATATTAGGAGAGAAGTAAATAATGAAAATGAATGTTATAGGAATGCAATTAGAAGTCTGAGTAGATTTATAACCCACTATAACATGAACGTAGATAAGTATGTTTATGGAGCAACTTGCAATGTGAACAGACTGACTGATGTTGTAGTGGCCAGGATTTTATTAATGAAAATAAGATACCAGATATACTAAGCAAATTTCCTAAATTTGTTTGTAACAGATAAGTGAACTGTAGACATAAATCCAAATGTACACCTGTTAACCCTTTTGGGGGCCTAGTTCCTAGGCCTTTTGTGTATCCATATGCTTTTGCGCTACCGTCCACAGGATGGATATGGGGTGCACAATAAACTAGCCACTTCGGTGGCAAAATCTAATCCAATATAATCCCTCACATACAACCAGCTTTCTCTATCTTCCCCTCACATACAACCAGCTTTCTCTATCTTCCCCTCACATACAACCAGCTTTCTCCTCTCTTCTCCCCTCACATACAACCAACTTTCTCCCTTCTCCCCTCACATACAACCAGCTCTCTCTCTACTTCCCTCACATATAACAAGCTTTCTCTCTTCCCCTCACATACAACCAGCTTTCTCTCTTCTCTCACATATAACCAGTTTTCTCTCTCTTCCCCTCACATACAACCAGCTTTCTCTCTTCTCTCACATATAACCAGTTTTCTCTCTCTTCCCCTCACATACAACCAGCTTTCTCTCTTCTCCCTCACATACAACCAGCTTTCTCTCTTCTCCCCTCACATACAACCAGCTTTCTCTCTTCTCCCCTCACATACAACCAGCTTTCTCTCTTCTCCCCTCCCATACAACCAGCTTTCTCTCTTCTCCCCTCACATACAACCAGCTTTCTCTCTTCTCCCCTCACATACAACCAGCTTTCTCTCTTCTCCCCTCACAACCAGCTCCCTCTTTTCTCCCACCACAAAAACAGGTTTCTCTCCTCTCCAACATAACAGCAACTTCCTCCCCACCAACACAACAGCAACTTACTCTCCACCAACACCAGCTTTCTCTCCACCAACTTTCTTCCCTGCCACATGAAAGTTGAGGTCTTGCCAGTTTCTCAGCACCAGCTGGCTGTATCGTCAGCGCCACCTGCCGGAGTTAATCATCTCACCTGCCCGCCCTCAGGTGATGGGTGTGGTAGAGAAGCCATGGAGACCCACCATTCCCCATCCCCCAACACACCCCATCCCCCGCCACAGGTGTGCTGATGCCAGCCATTTTTTCTTTTAGCAAAATTGGATGCTGGTGATGGGAAGGGGAAGAGTGAGTGGAGAGTAAGATGTGGATGGGAAGAAAGGGACAGAGAGAAGGGAGGAGGAGGAAGAGGGGGAAGATGAAGAGGAAGATATGGAGGAGGAGAATGAAGTAAAGAATGGTAAAAGTTTTAAAGTATCAGATCAACATAGTTATTCAGCGTCTGTTGACGATAACAACCTCACTGCCACACTCGGCCACACACTGCCACACTCGGCCACACACTGCCACACTCGGCCACACACTGCCACACACTGCCACACACTGCAAAAGTCAGTCGATCAAGCTCATGGAGCAGGGAGAGTGGGCCTAGTACCGAACAGCGATGAGACGGGGCCAAGAGCTACGACTCGACCACTGCAACAACAAATGAGTACAGCCACACTTGGTCACACACACTGCCACCCGGACTCAAATATCCTCTTGTTTGGTAACTAATTCAAGACATCTAAAATAGAGGAATCTAACCAATATTGTACAAACAGAGAGAATCTCAGGGAGTAGCTTGGATGAACACTCTTAAACAACCAAAATTAATTATTTCATAAATTCACCTAAATTAATTAAGCCAGCAGGAGCAGCATCGCGAAACTGACCAGACTAGGAAATATTACCCCCGACCTTATATTCACGAATGAGGAGGAGCTGGCCCGGGGCATAATGGTGTCGATTAGGTTAGGTAAGGTTTGTCAGGGAAGAGGACAAGTGGGTCTTAGTCATCTGATGACCCACAGCTGGAGCTTTTGGTCATCTGACCGAGGCCTTCCGCTATAATGGTGTCGATGACTGAAAACTCAGTCCACAACCTAATCAAGGCTCTGACCTGCATATACACTGGTCTGGAACAACGAAACACGACCAATCATGAGGGGAATACAACAAATTTAACTTCAACAATAAGAACATCAACTGGGCCAAGTCAAACGTGACCTTAATGAAATATGCTGGGAAGTCAATATGACTAATCCAGAATGAGTTC
This sequence comes from Cherax destructor, assembly GCA_009830355.1. Taxonomy (NCBI): domain Eukaryota; kingdom Metazoa; phylum Arthropoda; class Malacostraca; order Decapoda; family Parastacidae; genus Cherax; species Cherax destructor. The sequence continues at coordinate 228,083 of WNWK01000601.1, read as the reverse complement.
CTTGGCACCTGAAGTATGCTTCACACACATACCTTTATGACAAAAACGAGAAGATGAAAATTAGAAAGACGCTCCCTGTATAGGCAAAGACGACGAATAACAAAACTTCTCAAAGGCAGCGGACTCTGTGAACAACAAAGGGCCACACTGGTTACGTGTCTCGTAGCTCGATCGCTAGCGCACTCAGCTCACACACTGAGGTACGGGGTTCAATTCCCCGATACGGCAGGAAACAGGACGTTTTCTCAAGGCACCTGGTGTCCATGTTCAACAATTGTAAATGCCACAAACCTCATATTGAGTTCTACTGACAGTGTTTGGAAGCCCAACATGAGAAACCTGGGAGTGACAATGTCAGAGGATCTCACAGTCAGACATCAAAACAACCTTAGTATCATAAGAAAAATGTTTGGCAGAATAACTATAGAACACTCAAGAAAATACTGAGTAAAAATTCCCCAGAGAATTTTCCATTGAGTAAAAGAGAAAGGAGAGAGAATACAAGAGCGTATTAGAGCATGAAAACAGAAAAGGACATAATAGAAGAGAAAAAGAGAATTGAGAGACGAGAGAAGATGAAGAGAAGAGAGGAGACGAAGAGACGTATAAAAGATAAGAAACGAAAGAGGAGTATAAAATATAAGAAAAAACAGGAGAAAGAAAAGAGTAGGAGAAAGATGATACGAGCTAATAAAAGATAAAGAACAGAGTAAGACAAAACAAGTTAAAAAAGTAACAGAAGTTAGAGAGAGTAACAGGTTAAAGAGAAAATGAGAGAAACACAGGTTAAAAGAGAGACAGAATTAATAGAACAATTACCGCACACCGGTGCAGGATGTCCGCTCTATTGTGGCACCAAGGTGCCACAGTGCCACGAGAGGGCCATGGGGGGATGAGAGGGCCCTGGGGGGATGAGAGGGCCATGGGGGTGGTGAGAGGGCCATGGGGGTGATGAGAGAGTCAGGGGTGAGAGTCATGGGGGTGAAAGGACCATGGGGGATGAGAGGGCCATGGGGAATGAGTGTCATGGGGGTGAGAGGGCCATGGGGGATAAGTGTCATGGGGGTGAGAGAACCATGGGGATGAGAGAGGGCCATGTAGGATAAGAGAGGGTCATGGGGGCATGATAGGGCCATTGGGGACGAGTGAAATGGGGGTGAGAGGACTATGGGAGTGAGAGAGGGCCATGGGGGATGAGAGAGGGTCATCGGGGCATGAGAGGGCCATGTGGGATGAGAGGGTCATGGGGGATGATATGGGAACAAGGGACACAGGAGAGGTTCGCAGGGGGGATATTACACGAGGGGAAGACATAAAAGGAAGGGAAAAAATTATATGAAAGAAGAAAGATGTAGGAATAAGATGTAAGAAGAAAGATGGTAAAGGGAATAATGGAATAGTGAAAACTGACCCAGTTACGAAGTTCAAAAAAAATCGGTAAGTTTTCAAGATAACTGGACCAGTTCCAGGAGAAACTGGGCCATTTCCAGGAGAAACTGGGCCAGTTCCAGGAGAAAATGGACCAGTTGCAGGAGAAACTGGGCCAGTTCCAGGAGAAACTGGGCCAGTTCCAGGAGAAACTGGGCCAGTTCTAGGAGAAACTGGGCCAGATTCAGGAGAAACTGGACCAGTTGCAAGAGAAACTGGACCAGTTGTAGGAGAAACTGGACCAGTTCCAGGAGAAACTGGGCCAGTTTCAGGAGAAACTGGGCCAGTTTCAGGAGAAACTGAGCCAGTTCCAGGAAAAACTGAGCCAGTTCCAGGAGAAACTGGACCAGTTCCAGGAGAAACTGAGCCAGTTCCAGGAGAAACTGGACCAGTTCCAGGAAAAACTGAGCCAGTTCCAGGAGAAACTGGACCAGTTCCAGGAAAAACTGAGCCAGTTCCAAGAGAAACTGAGCCAGTTCCAGGAAAAACTGAGCCAGTTAAAGGAGAAACTGAGCCAGTTCCAGGAGAAACTGGACCAGTTCCAGGAGAAACTGAGCCAGTTCCAGGAGAAACTGAGCCAGTTTACAGCAGGAACCGGACCACTTCCTACCGGAAATATCAGATCACTCAGGCTGTGATGCCCTGCGGGCCCCTGGCACCAAGAGCCTGGTTAATCCCTCAATCAAGAGGGAAGCCTTGCACCAACCATGGATGACCAAAAGAGGCGGCTCGTGCAGGTGCGGAAATTCAAACCCCCGCCTACTGAAGTGGGTAAGGACACGCGCATGCGCGCCTGGAGGTGACTCCAGAAGCATCTGTTTTTCTCAACTCTTAAAATTATGTATTCATTTTTTTACGGGTTTCTCAAAGTGTTGTTGTATGTTGTTGTTGTTGTTGGTGGTGGTGGAGAAAGTTTGGGAAGTGTTGGAGTGTTGGTGGAGATATTTCTTGAAGCAGTGAGAAGTATGATCAGTGACACCTTGTGAGGGAGACACCTGTAACCTACTTACCTTACACACACACACACACACACACACACACACACACACACACACCTTACACACGCCTAGAAAGTGACGTAGTGTAGGCAGGAGCCATACATAGTTTTAAGACGAGATTTAATAAAGCTCATGTAGCAGTGAGAGAAGACCTAGTAGCGATCAGTTAAGAGGCGGGGCCAGGAGCTGTGAATCGACCCCTGCAACCACAAATAGGTGAGTACACCTAGTGGAGACCAGTGAAGAGGTGGGGCCAGGAGCCATGACTCGACCCCTGCAACCACAATTAGTTAAGTACAATTACGTGAGTACACACACACCAAGCATCTTTTAAACTGACCTCAAACAAAAAAATCTTACAAAAACAAAAAAATTAAAGATTTTTACCCCATCCAAAATTACGTGTTAGAAAAATATTGCTTAGCGTGTGAGAGAAAGAGCAAGTTTGCCAGTGTGGTGGCTGGTCTCAGCCTGAGCCAGGTTTACCAGTGTGGTGGCTGGTCTCAGCCTGAGCCAGGTTTACCAGTGTGGTGGCTGGTCTCAGCCTGAGCCAGGTTTACCAGTGTGGTGGCTGGTCTCAGCCTGAGCCAGGTTTACCAGTGTGGTGGCTGGTCTCAGCCTGAGCCAGGTTTGCCAGTGTGGTGGCTGGCCTCAGCCTGAGCCAGGTTTGCCAGTGTGGTGGCTGGTCTCAGCCTGAGCCAGGTTTACCAGTGTGGTGGCTGGTCTCAGCCTGAGCCAGGTTTACCAGTGTGGTGGCTGGTCTCAGCCTGAGCCAGGTTTGCCAGTGTGGTGGCTGGTCTCAGCCTGAGCCAGGTTTGCCAGTGTGGTGGCTGGTCTCAGCCTGAGCCAGGTTTACCAGTGTGGTGGCTGGTCTCAGCCTGAGCCAGGTTTACCAGTGTGGTGGCTGGTCTCAGCCTGAGCCAGGTTTACCAGTGTGGTGGCTGGTCTCAGCCTGAGCCAGGTTTGCCAGTGTGGTGGCTGGTCTCAGCCTGAGCCAGGTTTGCCAGTGTGTGGCTGGTCTCAGCCTGAGCCAGGTTTGCCAGTGTGGTGACTGGTCTCAGCCTGAGCCAGGTTTGCCAGTGTGGTGGCTGGTCTCAGCCTGAGCCAGGTTTGCCAGTGTGGTGGCTGGCCTCAGCCTGAGCCAGGTTTGCCAGTGTGGTGGCTGGTCTCAGCCTGAGCCAGGTTTGCCAGTGTGGTGGCTGGCTCAGCCTGAGCCAGGTTTGCCAGTGTGGTGGCTGGTCTCAGCCTGAGCCAGGTTTCCAGTGTGGTGGCTGGTCTCAGCCTGAGCCAGGTTTGCCAGTGTGGTGGCTGGCCTCAGCCTGAGCCAGGTTTGCCAGTGTGGTGGCTGGCCTCAGCCTGAGCCAGGTTTGCCAGTGTGGTGGCTGGCCTCAGCCTGAGCCAGGTTTGCCAGTGTGGTGGCTGGTCTCAGCCTGAGCCAGGTTTGCCAGTGTGGTGGCTGGTCTCAGCCTGAGCCAGGTTTGCCAGTGTGGTGGCTGGCTCAGCCTGAGCCAGGTTTGCCAGTGTGGTGGCTGGTCTCAGCCTGAGCCAGGTTTGCCAGTGTGGTGGCTGGTCTCAGCCTGAGCCAGGTTTACCAGTGTGGTGGCTGGTCTCAGCCTGAGCCAGGTTTACCAGTGTGTGGCTGGCCTCAGCCTGAGCCAGGTTTGCCAGTGTGGTGGCTGGCTCAGCCTGAGCCAGGTTTGCCAGTGTGTGGCTGGTCTCAGCCTGAGCCAGGTTTGCCAGTGTTGTGGCTGGTCTCAGCCTGAGCCAGGTTTGCCAGTGTGGTGGCTGGCCTCAGCCTGAGCCAGGTTTGCCAGTGTGGTGGCTGGTCTCAGCCTGAGCCAGGTTTGCCAGTGTGGTGGCTGGCCTCAGCCTGAGCCAGGTTTGCCAGTGTGGTGGCTGGCCTCAGCCTGAGCCAGGTTTGCCAGTGTGGTGGCTGGCCTCAGCCTGAGCCAGGTTTGCCAGTGTGGTGGCTGGTCTCAGCCTGAGCCAGGTTTGCCAGTGTGGTGGCTGGCCTCAGCCTGAGCCAGGTTTGCCAGTGTGGTGGCTGGCCTCAGCCTGAGCCAGGTTTACCAGTGTGGTGGCTGGCCTCAGCCTGAGCCAGGTTTGCCAGTGTGGTGGCTGGCCTCAGCCTGAGCCAGGTTTGCCAGTGTGGTGGCTGGTCTCAGCCTGAGCCAGGTTTGCCAGTGTGTGGCTGGCCTCAGCCTGAGCCAGGTTTGCCAGTGTGGTGGCTGGTCTCAGCCTGAGCCAGGTTTGCCAGTGTGTGGCTGGCCTCAGCCTGAGCCAGGTTTACCAGTGTGGTGGCTGGCTCAGCCTGAGCCAGGTTTGCCAGTGTGGTGGCTGGCCCCAGCCTGAGCCAGGTTTACCAGTGTGGTGGCTGGCCTCAGCCTGAGCCAGGTTTGCCAGTGTGGTGGCTGGTCTCAGCCTGAGCCAGGTTTGCCAGTGTGATGGCTGGTCTCAGCCTGAGCCAGGTTTGCCAGTGGTGGCTGGCCTCAGCCTGAGCCAGGTTTGCCAGTGTGGTGGCTGGTCTCAGCCTGAGCCAGGTTTACCAGTGTGGTGGCTGGCCTCAGCCTGAGCCAGGTTTACCAGTGTGGTGGCTGGTCTCAGCCTGAGCCAGGTTTGCCAGTGTGGTGGCTGGTCTCAGCCTGAGCCAGGTTTACCAGTGTGGTGGCTGGTCTCAGCCTGAGCCAGGTTTGCCAGTGTGGTGGCTGGCCTCAGCCTGAGCCAGGTTTGCCAGTGTGGTGGCTGGTCTCAGACTGAGCCAGGTTTACCAGTGTGGTGGCTGGTATCAGCCTGAGCCAGGTTTACCAGTGTGGTGGCTGGTCTCAGCCTGAGCCAGGTTTACCAGTGTGGTGGCTGGTCTCAGCCTGAGCCAGGTTTACCAGTGTGGTGGCTGGTCTCAGCCTGAGCCAGGTTTACCAGTGTGGTGGCTGGTCTCAGCCTGAGCCAGGTTTGCCAGTGTGGTGGCTGGTCTCAGCCTGAGCCAGGTTTACCAGTGTGGTGGCTGGTCTCAGCCTGAGCCAGGTTTACCAGTGTGGTGGCTGGTCTCAGCCTGAGCCAGGTTTACCAGTGTGGTGGCTGGTCTCAGCCTGAGCCAGGTTTACCAGTGTGGTGGCTGGTCTCAGCCTGAGCCAGGTTTACCAGTGTGGTGGCTGGTCTCAGCCTGAGCCAGGTTTGCCAGTGTGGTGGCTGGTCTCAGCCTGAGCCAGGTTTACCAGTGTGGTGGCTGGTCTCAGCCTGAGCCAGGTTTGCCAGTGTGGTGGCTGGTCTCAGCCTGAGCCAGGTTTACCAGTGTGGTGGCTGGTCTCAGCCTGAGCCAGGTTTACCAGTGTGGTGGCTGGTCTCAGCCTGAGCCAGGTTTGCCAGTGTGGTGGCTGGTCTCAGCCTGAGCCAGGTTTACCAGTGTGGTGGCTGGTCTCAGCCTGAGCCAGGTTTACCAGTGTGGTGGCTGGTCTCAGCCTGAGCCAGGTTTACCAGTGTGGTGGCTGGTCTCAGCCTGAGCCAGGTTTACCAGTGTGGTGGCTGGTCTCAGCCTGAGCCAGGTTTACCAGTGTGGTGGCTGGTCTCAGCCTGAGCCAGGTTTACCAGTGTGGTGGCTGGCCTCAGCCTGAGCCAGGTTTGCCAGTGTGGTGGCTGGTCTCAGCCTGAGCCAGGTTTACCAGTGTGGTGGCTGGTCTCAGCCTGAGCCAGGTTTGCCAGTGTGGTGGCTGGTCTCAGCCTGAGCCAGGTTTACCAGTGTGGTGGCTGGTCTCAGCCTGAGCCAGGTTTACCAGTGTGGTGGCTGGTCTCAGCCTGAGCCAGGTTTACCAGTGTGGTGGCTGGCCTCAGCCTGAGCCAGGTTTGCCAGTGTGGTGGCTGGTCTCAGCCTGAGCCAGGTTTACCAGTGTGGTGGCTGGTCTCAGCCTGAGCCAGGTTTGCCAGTGTGGTGGCTGGTCTCAGCCTGAGCCAGGTTTACCAGTGTGGTGGCTGGCCTCAGCCTGAGCCAGGTTTACCAGTGTGGTGGCTGGCCTCAGCCTGAGCCAGGTTTACCAGTGTGGTGGCTGGTCTCAGCCTGAGCCAGGTTTACCAGTGTGGTGGCTGGTCTCAGCCTGAGCCAGGTTTACCAGTGTGGTGGCTGGTCTCAGCCTGAGCCAGGTTTACCAGTGTGGTGGCTGGTCTCAGCCTGAGCCAGGTTTACCAGTGTGGTGGCTGGTCTCAGCCTGAGCCAGGTTGGTATCCCGACACTTGTTTAACACCCAGGGTGGTCACACCTGCTGCACCTGATACAATCATGCCACACTTGTGATGGCTGTAATATCTTGTATTTCCGTGACTGTGTAGTTACAGTGTTGGGTCTGCTGCTCTCAGTGTTACGCTTCGAGGCCTTTCGTGTTGCAATCAAGGCACCATCAGGGGCTTGCAAAGTTGCAGAAATGAGCAAGATATCTCGACAGATTCGTTCAGAGGGTCGCTTGCGTCCATCTGAACGAATCTGCTGAGATCTCTTACACATTTCTGCAACTTTGCAAAATCCTGATGTGTTGATTGCAACACGAAAGGCCTAGAGCTATTTAACTCCCCCTGTGATTGTTGTGTGTGTGTGTGTGTGTGTGTGTATATATATATATATACACACAGAAAGAGAGAGAGGGGGAGCAATAAAAAATATCAAGTGAATATAAAAAAAAATTAAACGATAACGGGGAAGACTTAAAATAAAACGGAAAGAGAAAAATGTAGAAGAGGAAGTGCAAAGTAAAGAGGCAGGAAGAGGAAAGAAAAGAAATAGGGAATTATAGAGGAAGAGAAGAGGGGAAGTAGAGAGGAAGAGGAAAGAAAACAAGAAAGAGGGAAGTAGAGAGGAATGAAGAGGAAAGAAAAGAAGAGGGGAAGTAGAGAGGAAGGAAGAGGAAAGAAAAGAGGGAAGTAGAGAGGAAAAGAGGAAGAAAGAGGGAAGCAGAGAGGAAGGAAGAGGAAAGTAAGAAGGGAAGAAGAGAAAAGTAAACAGAAAAGAGAAAAGCAAAGAGAAAAAAAGGGCGAAGTCAAGACGGCGTGAAAGAGGAATTACAGATGATGGAGAGACGAAGGGAGAATGAAAGGACGCAAAGGAAGGGAAGATAACAGGAAGCAGAAGAAGGGAGATAAAGAAAAGGAGCATGATAAATGAGAAGGGGAGAGAGAAACTGAGACATGCTAATAGCAGGAAGACAGAAAGAAACGGAAATGGAGTGGGAGAGAATGAGAAAGAGATATAGAAGGTGGAAGGGAAAAAAAAGCGAGAGAGAAAATGAGAGTAAATTAATGAGGAGTAAAAAGAAAGACAGGAAAGATGGAAGGAGAGAAAGAGAGAGAACATAACGAGGGAGGGGAAAGAGGGGGTGATGGATAGCTATGTTTGGGTCATTAGTGGAGGAGTATTTCTGTAGTTAGTGGAGGAGTATTGCTCTGGATAGTGGAGGAGTATTTATGTCGTTAGTGTGGTGCTACCTCAGGGTGCCACCTGCCCAGTGCCTCTCCCAGAGTACCACCCCAGTGTGCCTCTTCCAGAGTACCACCCCAGAGTGCCACTCCAGGGTACCACCCCAGAGTACCACCCACAGTGTGCCACGTCCCATATCCAACCCACCAATTTCCTCCCTTCCCAATCAGGCAGTTCAAGGCTGGCCCTGGGTAGTTAAGGAGGTCCCTAACTGCCACTTACACAAACTTTACGGACCTTAATCCCGCTCCACTTGTTAACGAGTGTGCCGGACTGAATCACCTCGCTTAACAACTATTAACCACCTACACCGCTACCTAACTACTCACGTCACAATCCAGGGTGATAGTGACAATAATTAACCACTCTCTCTTCACTGTGTTTAGTAGTCCGTAAAGTTGAGGGACTGATTACCTTATCTTCTACTGTCTTCGTATCTGTCTGTCTGTCTCTCTCTCTCTCTCTCGTTATGCTAGGGACTACAATCATCATCTAACTTGGTCCCTAAGTTTCCTGTGTCATCTTAGAGGACTTGGTAAATTCCTCGAGTCAGTTGCTGATCAGCTGGGCTGTGGTGCCTACGCTGGACTGCATGTTGCTAGCACCAACAGACTGATAGATCAAGCTTGTAATACGTGCAGCCAGCACCAACAGACTGATATTAGGCAACGAAGTGGTAGAAGCAGAATCTACACGTAGCTTCAAGAAGAGATACGACAGGGTTCCAGAAACCAGGACAGAATGAACCCTTTACCCGACTACGAACACTTTTCCTTATCCGAATACCCTAATTTATCCGAACAAAGGCACACTCCCTCCCCCCGTGCTACAAGAGAGCATCTCTCAAAATTAAATTACCAGATAGAGAGATATGAGAAGCGCCTCTGAGCCATGGAATCCGCTAAGGCGTTCAGGAATCCGGATTCACGGCATTCTGCAGGCGCGAACGTAAACAACGCACACGCTTGGATGACAACACACACACACAGAGGACACTGCAAAGCTTTATCGTAACGAATCTTCGTTGAAGGAGGGCTTTCTTTATAACGAAGTTGTCTGATATAGCTTAAATTGGGCGAAACATCTGATGATTGTCCCTTTCACTTTTCTAATATTCTAATATATTGATTGACAGTGGGAAGACAGCCATCACCTAGATGCTGTCCTAGCAGGCATAGCAATCACCATGAAGACAGCCCTCACCTAGCAGGCATAGTAATCACCATGAAGACAGCCCACACTTAGCAGGCATAGTAATCACCATGAAGACAGCCATCACCTAGCAGGCATAGTAATCACCATGAAGACAGCCCACACTTAGCAGGCATAGTAATCACCATGAAGACAGCCCACACCTAGCAGGCATAGTAATCACCATGAAGACAGCCCTCACCTAGCAGGCATAGTAATCACCATGAAGACAGCCCTCACCTAGCAGGCATAGTAATCACCATGAAGACAGCCCACACTTAGCAGGCATAGTAATCACCATGAAGACAGCCCACACTTAGCAGGCATAGTAATCACCATGAAGACAGCCCACACCTAGCAGGCATAGTAATCACCATGAAGACAGCCCTCACCTAGCAGGCATAGTAATCACCATGAAGACAGCCCACACTTAGCAGGCATAGTAATCACCATGAAGACAGCCCACACCTAGCAGGCATAGTAATCACCATGAAGACAGCCCTCACCTAGCAGGCATAGTAATCACCATGAAGACAGCCCTCACCTAACAGGCATAGTAATCACCATGAAGACAGCCTCACTTAGCAGAAGATATTCACTATTGAACAACAGAACCAGCATCTCAGCACAGCCTGGAGGCAGCAGACAGACACAAGAGGCTGGATCAGACACAAGACAGCATAGACAGCAGAGAGATAAAGGCTGTCTTGCTTATTGATTGTTGCAGTTCACTCACACTCACTCACCTGTACCCTGGGTAGAGAGGAGAGAAAGAAGAGAGGAGAGGGGAGGGATAGAGAAGGCAGGGGATAAAAGGGAGAGAGCAGTAAGACGCAGAGATAGCAAATGTAAAAGGAGAGGGGTGGAAAAGATAAGATAGGAGAGATGATAGAGGGGTCAGAAGATAGAGGAGATGGAAGAGGGAACAGGATAGAGGAGATGGAAGAGGGGACAGAAGGATAGAGGAGACGGAAGAGGGAACAGAGGATAGAGGAGACAGAAAAGGGAACAGAGGATAGAGGAGACAGAAAAGGGAACAGAGGACTGAGGAGATAAAGGATAGAGGAGATGGTAGAGGGGACAGACGATAGAGGAGATGGAAGAGGGAACAGAGGATAAAGGAGACGGTAGAGAAAAATATAGTGGAGGTAGGAGGCATCAAGGAATAAACCACCAAAAAAATATATATGTAACTTCCTGTATGTATCATAAAAGTATCACAGTATATATCATACAAGTATCATATTACGTATCATACAAGTATCACAGTGTAGTGTACAATACTGAGGAACAAAACACATGTGCAACACCTGGGTATCTTTATTGCTTCAATATTTCGCCCTCAGAGCGTGCCGTCTTCTCCTGTATATGCAACTGAAGAAGGCTGCATTGTAGTCGAAATATTACGTCATTAGACATACCAGGCCTGGTCACAGACCGGGCCGCGGGGGCGCTGACCCCCGAAACCATCTCCAGGTATACCTAACTACCGCACGTGTCTCCTCCATGAGGCTGCTTCACGTACACAGTGGTGGCAGTCATGAAGGAAGGGGAGAGAACTAGAGGAGAATATACAGAAAACACATACAGAAGAACAGAGGAGCACTGCCCCAGGCCTACTGGCCCGACGCGCCATTGATCTATGGTGTGGGTGAGTAGAGGCACAATATATCTAATATTTTAGCTTGGATGAGATGATACAGGTATCTATCTCACACACACACATGGTGGAACATGATAACGACGTATAAAATACCGAGAGGAACTGACGTGGTGAACAGGGCCAGAATGTTTCAGAGATGTGACAAGGAAACAAGGGGTCACAACTGGAAGTTAACAACTCAGACGAGTCACAGTGATGTTAGGAAGTATTGCTTCAGCCTTGGAGTTGTGGAACAGTCTGGGGAGTGATGTAGTGGAGACAGGATCCATACATAACTTTCAGAAAATTTATGATAAAGCTCTTGGAGTAGGGAAAGTGTTGACTAGCGAAGAAACGGGGCCAGGAGCTGTGACTCGACCCCTGCTACCATAAATACGCGAGTACACACATTATATAAATAAGCAAAATATCACTCTAGAGAAGGCTCTCTCACGGCTCCCAAACACCTTTCATAAATCCGCATAAAAATCCACAGATCCCCTCCTAAATCCACATATATCCCTCGGAAATCCCTTAGAGTAAACTTGCCAAAACCAATTCGTTAAAAATCTGAAAAATGGATCTCTCATGAATCTCCGATTTATATTTTTTTTACCTGTCCAGAAACTACTACTGGATTTATGGTGAATTCGTGTCCGAATCCGTCAAAAATCCGCGAGCGAACGCACCAACAGCTTAGCTGACCAGAGACCTGGCTGCTATTAGAGGACGGAGGATCGAGCCTTCGCCACTCCATCGATCCACAATACTAACTTTAAATCATTCATCCATTAAATTGCTTTTCATCCTCTCTCTCTCTCAGCATCCCCATCTCAAAAATATAAATCGATCCTTTAAAAATGGTTTCAGATTCCACTGGTGCAGAGATAAGAGTCTTTCAAGAGGATTTAACTCAAACATTTCCAGCTGGATCCTCCTCTTACGAGTCTTCAGTCCTCTTCCCACCAGTCTTCAGTCCTCCTCCCACCAGTCTTCAGTCCTCCTCCCACCAGTCTTCAGTCCTCCTCCCACCAGTCTTCAGTCCTCCTCCCACCAGTCTTCAGTCCTCCTCCCACCAGTCTTCAGTCCTCCTCCCACCAGTCTTCAGTCCTCCTCCCACCAGTCTTCAGTCCTCCTCCCAGCAGTCTTCAGTCCTCCTCCCAGCAGTCTTCAGTCCTCCTCCCACCAGTCTTCAGTCCTCCTCCCACCAGTCTTCAGTCCTCCTCCCACCAGTCTTCAGTCCTTCTCCCACCAGTCTTCAATTATTTTACTACACAATCACCATTCATAGTACAAGGAACATACAATCACTCACCATTCATAGTGCCAGGAACACTCACCATCTATAGCACCAGGAACAATCACTATCAATGGTGCCAGGATCACATCCACAGTGCCAGGTACAATCACCATACATAGTGCCAGGTACAATCACCATTCATAGTGCCAGGAACAATCACCATCCATAGTGCCAGGTACAATCACCACCCACAGTGCCAGGAACAATCACCATCTATAGTGCCAGGTACAATCACCATAAATAGTGCTAGGAACAATCACCATCTATACTGCCAGGCACAATCACCATCCATAGTGCCAGGTACAATCACCATTCATAGTGCCAGGTACAATCACCACCCACAGTGCCAGGAACAATCACCATCTATAGTGCCAGGTACAAACACCATCCATAGTGCCAGGCATAATCACCGTCCATAGTACCAGGTACAATCACCATCCATAGTGCCAGGAACAATCAAAATCCATAGTGCCAGGTCCAATCACCATCCATAGTGCCAAGAACAATCACCATCCATAGTGTCAGGTCCAATCACCATCCATAGTGTCAGGTCCAATCACCATCCATAGTGTCAGGTCCAATCACCATCCATAGTGCCAGGTACAATCACCACCCGCAGTGCCAGGAACAATCACCATCTATAGTGCCAGGTACAAACACCATCCATAGTGCCAGGCATAATCACCGTCCATAGTACCAGGTACAATCACCATCCATAGTGCCAGGAACAATCACCATCCATAGTGGCAGGTACAATCACCATCCATAGTGCCAGGAACAATCACCATCCATAGTGGCAAGTACAATCACCATCCATAGTGCTAGGTACAATCACCATCCATAGTGGTAAGTACAATCACCATCCATAGTGGCAGGTACAATCACCATCCATAGTGCCAGGAACAATCACCATCCATAGTGCCAGGTACAATCACCATCCATAGTGCCAAGAACAATCACCATCCATAGTGTCAGGTCCAATCACCATCCATAGTGTCAGGTCCAATCACCATCCATAGTGCCAGGTACAATCACCACCCACAGTGCCAGGAACAATCACCATCTATAGTGCCAGGTACAAACACCATCCATAGTGCCAGGCATAATCACCGTCCATAGTACCAGGTACAATCACCATCCATAGTGCCAGGAACAATCACCATCCATAGTGGCAGGTACAATCACCATCCATAGTGCCAGGAACAATCACCATCCATAGTGGCAAGTACAATCACCATCCATAGTGCTAGGTACAATCACCATCCATAGTGGCAGGTACAATCACCATCCATAGTGGCAGGTACAATCACCAACCATAGTGCCAGGAACAATCACCATCTATAGTGCCAGGTACAATCACCATCCATAGTGCCAGGTACAATCACCATCCATAGTGCCAGGTACAATCACCACCCACAGTGCCAGGAACAATCACCACCCACATTGCCAGGAACAATCACCACCCACAGTGCCAGGAACAATCACCATCCATAGTACTAGGTACAATCACCATCCCTATTACTGTATTTACATACACGGGCCGTCATGTCACCAATAACTATAGCCAATACTTTTTTTTTTGTTCTGGTGATATTACACAAGAGAGAGGCGGCTGATACATAGCTACTCTGAGTCTATTGTCAGCGAGGTAACAATAGATCACCAATAATCAATAGACCGTTTAAAATACTCCTTCCAAACACACACACACACACACAGACTCAACCAGGAATTGTCTGTGCTGCTTTTTAGATAGAGTTTGCTGACTTAGCTTATAAAGCAGAGGTAATTTTGTGATAAAATATTTCACGAATGGGTCACCCTGTGTGGGTCCATAATATACTATTTCAAGGATATTAAGCATCTGTGGGGTTTTAAAAGAGTATTTCATGAGTACGTAAACCTGTGTGTATGGATGTTTGAGTGTAAGAATTGGTCAAGGCTTGATCCTCCGATCCAGTACGTCAGTCAACACAAGGAGTAGTGGAGGCTTGATCCTCCGTCCCTTAATCACATTTTCCGACCAGCCAGAAACAATGAGTCGGATCGGAGATCTATTACTGTTAAAGCACTGCTTCGAGCGAAACGTGCGTAAGTGTTGCCGGGCAAGACGGTGATGGTTCTGACAGCGCTCCGGCGCTACAGCGGATGTTGCACCACTTACTGGTAATTACCTCACAAAGACTAGTATAAACACACATTTATACTTCTGCCTGACCAATACAACACCACTACCACCACAACCACTACCACCACAACCATCACCACTACCACCACAACCATCACCACTACCACTACCACCACTACCACCAGCCACCACCAACACCAGTGTATACAATCGTGGTTGTGCTCCAAGAAAATCATTGTGAAAGTCGCCAATTTATCTCACTGATGGTATATACTGCTAACTAGATATAGGTTAAATCCGGCATAGCTTATAAACACTCAAACCCCTTTAAAGGTATCCAAACCCCTTTAAAGGTATCCAAACCCCTTTAAAGATATCCAAACCCCTTTCAAGGTATCCAAACCCCTTTCAAGGTATCCAAACCCCCTTTCAAGGTATCCAAACCCCTTTCAAGGTATCCAAACCCCTTTCTAGGTATCCAAACCCCATTAAAGGTTCCCAAATCCCTTTAAAAGTATCTAACCCTCCTCAAAAACCTCAAAAGCCCTTCCAAAAGACAATGTGGTGGTGTGCTGGGAGCGTGCACTAACAAGCAATAAGGCCACACCATCACGAATATAATAACACTCCCTCGGGTTCTCCTCTCATAAAAAAAGCATTTTGTTTTATATTGTAGGAGAGAAAATATTAGTAATGTTGCTCTTCCTTGTGCATTATATTATTATTATTATCAGGAAGCAACAGGATATCCACATCAAATCAGCAGTAGTGGTATTAGCAGTAGTAGTGGTGGCGGCAATGTACTACTATTGTAAGTAATAGTAGTGGCAGCACTGAAGTACTCTTATAAGTAACAGTAGTACAATAGTGGCACTGTACTACTATTGTACACAACAGTAGCACACAATATACGGTGTTTTCTTCGTCAGGAAAGAGGGAAACCCCCAGCTCACCCGAGATACAGTATTCCCAAGTCATCCTTCAAAAGTATATATTTTTACGTACACTAAAGATGACTGACCTTGAAGGAGTATGTAACAGCGGGAGGGAGAGACCTCAAATATTCTTAGGATTTCAATATATTTTCTAAGAAGGGTTTAAGAAGTTAGTAAATGCTCTAAGAATCTTTTAAGTTAGTAAATGCTCTAAGCTTAAAGATTTTAAGAAGTTTGTAAATGCTCTAAGAAAATGTTAAGAAGTTGGTAAATGCTCTAAGAAGATTTCAGGGATTTTAATAAATTTTCTAAGAATATTAAGAATTCTATTTTTGTTGATTTACTTGTCAATGAAGAATAATTGATGAAAGAAGAGTGGAATAGGGAAAAGAGGGTAAGAGAAGAAAAGGCGAAAAGGGAGACGATGGTAAGGAAAGAAGGGAGAAGAGACGGGAGACAAGAACGGGGTGAAAAAGGGAGAGGGAACAAGGGAGAAAGAAGAGAAAATAAAAGAAGAAGAGGCAGAATGGGAAAAAAGAAAGGAGATAAGATCGAAGGGAGTGAGCGAGAGATGATGGAAAGTAGAGGCAGATAGAGAGAAGAGAGAAAAAAGGGGAAAGAGGAGAAAGGGGTGAGAAGAGTGAGGTAGTGCAGTAATATTGATATATCAGTAACCTAACTTTGACTGTGTACACCACTCGAGGCTCAGGCCAATACACAATATATACACCACACACACACACACATATATATATATATATATATATATATATATATATATATATATATATATATATATATATATATATATATATATTTTTTAGTGTGGTGCCGAATAGGTAAAACTGGTCAATTAGCAAGAACTCGTTTAGAATTAAGTCCTTTCTAAGATTTTCTCTTATACGTTTAAAGATATATTTTTTTTCATTTATGTTAATGTAAAATAATAATAATTTTGTACCAAAAGAACCTTAGAAAACTTACATAACCTTATTAAAACAAGCGCAATTTAATTTAGCTTAACCCAATTAAATATATTTTAGATAACTTTACAATAATTTAATAATAAACACAATTAAATATATTTTTCGTTAGGTTCAAAATGATTTTGGCTATTTAAGCTAAAATCGCAAGTTTTACCTATTCGGAACGACATATATTCACACACACACACAAAGAACACAAGATACGGGTACGAGAATCTCTCTCTCTCTCTCTCTCTCTCTCTCTCTCTCTCTCTCTTGTAATTTCTCTCATCCCCCGTATTCTCTCGTCTCATGGGAAGGGTTGGCATTTTCCCCGCATTTATCACTATCTTCCATTCCCTTCTGAATCTTCCTTTCACAAGTCTCAGTCTATATCTGCCAATTCCCTATTCCAATCTCTAGAAATGGTTTCTTAGACGCTAGCATCCTCTTCCAGTGTGTGTGTGTGTGTGTATACTCACCTAGTTGTGGTTGCAGGGGTTGAGACATAGCTCCTGTGTGTGTGTGTGTGTGTGTGTGTGTGTGTGTGTGTGTGTATTTTAATATTACATTAACTAGTATGTTATCATCAGTGATGTAATTGTACTGTAACGACTGACACTGTAGCAGCTTACAGTGACTGACACTGTAGCAGCTTACAGTGACTGACACTGTAGCAGCTTACAGTGACTGACACTGTAGCAGCTTACAGTGACTGACACTGTAGCAGCTTACAGTGACTGACACTGTAGCAGCTTACAGTGACTGACACTGTAGCAGCTTACAGTGACTGACACTGTAGCAGCTTACAGTGACTGTTCACTGTAGCAGCTTACAGTGACTGTTCACTGTAGCAGCTTACAGTGACTGACACTGTAGCAGCTTACAGTGACTGACACTGTAGCAGCTTACAGTGACTGTTCACTGTAGCAGCTTACAGTGACTGACACTGTAGCAGCTTACAGTGACTGACACTGTAGCAGCTTACAGTGACTGTTCACTGTAGCAGCTTACAGTGACTGACACTGTAGCAGCTTACAGTGACTGTTCACTGTAGCAGCTTACAGTGACTGACACTGTAGCAGCTTACAGTGACTGTTCACTGTAGCAGCTTACAGTGACTGACACTGTAGCAGCTTACAGTGACTGTTCACTGTAGCAGCTTACAGTGACTGACACTGTAGCAGCTTACAGTGACTGACACTGTAGCAGCTTACAGTGACTGTTCACTGTAGCAGCTTACAGTGACTGTTCACTGTTACAGCTTACAGTGACTGTTCACTGTAGCAGCTTACAGTGACTGACACTGTAGCAGCTTACAGTGACTGTTCACTGTAGCAGCTTACAGTGACACACTGTAGCAGCTTACAGTGACTGACACTGTAGCAGCTTACAGTGACTGACACTGTAGCAGCTTACAGTGACTGACACTGTAGCAGCTTACAGTGACTGTTCACTGTAGCAGCTTACAGTGACTGACACTGTAGCAGCTTAGTGACTTCACTGTAGCAGCTTACAGTGACTGACACTGTAGCAGCTTACAGTGACTGAAACTGTAGCAGCTTACAGTGACTGTTCACTGTAGCAGCTTACAGTGACTGACACTGTAGCAGCTTACAGTGACTGAAACTGTAGCAGCTTACAGTGACTGAAACTGTGCAGCTACAGTGGCTGAACTTCACCAGTGACTGACACTGTAGCAGCTTACAGTGACTGACACTGTAGCAGCTTACAGTGACTGACACTGTAGCAGCTTACAGTGACTGTTCACTGTAGCAGCTTACAGTGACTGACACTGTAGCAGCTTACAGTGACTGACACTGTAGCAGCTTACAGTGACTGACACTGTAGCAGCTTACAGTGGCTGACACTGTAGCAGCTTACAGTGACTGACATTTTAGCAGCTTACAGTGACTGACATTGTAGCAGCTTACAGTGACTGACACTGTAGCAGCTTACAGTGACTGACACTGTAGCAGCTTACAGTGACTGACATTGTAGCAGCTTACAGTGACTGACACTGTAGCAGCTTACAGTGACTGATATTGTAGCAGCTTACAGTGACTGACACTGTAGCAGCTTACAGTGACTGACACTGTAGCAGCTTACAGTGACTGACACTGTATCAGCTTACAGTGACTGACACTGTAGCAGCTTACAGTGACTGACACTGTATCAGCTTACAGTGACTGACACTGTAGCAGCTTACAGTGACTGACACTGTAGCAGCTTACAGTGACTGACACTATAGCAGCTTACAGTGACTGACACTGTGCAGATTACAGTGACTGACACTGTAGCAGCTTACAGTGACTGACACTAGCATACATGACTGACACTGTGTCGCACAGTGACTGACACTGTAGCAGCTTACAGTGACTGACACTGTATCAGCTTACAGTGACTGACACTGACAGCTTACAGTGACTGACACTGATCAGCGTGACTACCGATCGCTGTGACTGACACTGTATCAGCTAGACTGACACTGTAGCAGCTTACAGTGACTGACACTGTAGCAGCTTACAGTGACTGACACTGTAGCAGCTTACAGTGACTGACACTGTAGCAGCTTACAGTGACTGACACTGTAGCAGCTTACAGTGACTGACACTGTAGCAGCTTACAGTGACTGACAGAGAACCAGTTGGATCACCATCCACTTGCTTATGTTAAATTATCAAGGTTCCTCATTTCCCCCTCCCTCCACCTGCAGGTTTCAAGAGAGAACAAGAAAGAACAAGAACAGACAATTTCAACAATTGCCAAGCATAACATTAAAAAAAACAAATGCACACAACAACAAACAAACAAGTCCTCCCTTTCTTCACGACCCAACAAAAGCAGAGGTCGCGATGGCTTGGCAGGAAAGTGAATTACCTGAAGACTCCAGCATAACCTTACTGAGATATGAGGCAGTCTGGGGAGCAAGTGAGGGGGAGAGGGGAGGAAGGAATGGGGAGACGATAGAATGGGCAGAGGCGGAAAGGTGTATAGGAAGGAATGAAGAGAGGGTAGGGAGGACGTTAAGAAAGAGTAAATGGAAATAGTGAAAAAAAAGTGTAGGGAGTTAAGAGGAGGAGGAGGAGGAGGAGGAGGAGGAGGAGGCAGTGAAGATAGAAGAGAAGAGAACTGATGTAAAGATGTGAGGAGGAGGATACTGTTTTATGGTACAATTATTTGATTCAATTTGAGATGTTATGGTACAAGTGATTGTTTGTTCCAGATGTAAATACCTGAACATCATGGTAACAAGCAGTCTCTCCTTCACCAGCTGTGACAAGCAGTCTCTCAGCTGTTCTACTCCACCAGCTGTGACAAGCAGTCTCTCAGCTGATCGTCTCCTTGATAATCAGACAGCATCTTGGGCTCACGACTGCACGTTAATTTACAAGTACCTGGAGCTTCAAGTGTCAACACTATGAGAAGCAACTTTACCATAAATGTCAAGGCACTGGTGACAAGATGCCAGGACTACCATAGATGCCAAGATGCCAGGGCTACCATAGATGCTACGATAACAGAACTACCATAGATGCCAATATGTCAGGACTACCATAGATGCCAAGATGCCAGGGCTACCATAGATGCCAAGACGCCAGACTGCCTGGTCAATCTGGCTGTTGGTGTTGGCGTCGTGGTTGATCAGGCACTATTTGTGTTAGTGACAAAAACTGACAGACTTGGATCAAGAGTTTTGCAAGTTACATTAGCTAAGATGAAACTCACATGACCAAAGAGGAAGCGCTAAACACGGAAGGGTCATACACCGTCTGAGAAATGAGGCAGGTGAATGTCAGCTCCAGTTCCTTGAATCAAGAGACAGCTATAATTAGGACTGCGTTGTTTTAAATGCAAATACATACATTGTGAAGATACATTGATAAAACACAGACTATGACACGTTCACGACAGGAAGACATGTGTCTACTGCATGTGTGAGGCGTGTTCACATGTACACCGTGTACAAGGGGGTGTACACGATGTACAGATGAGCGAGGCTAGAGCAAGGTGGGCAGTGGCTGGCAGCAAGCAAGCTATCCTCTTTAATGGTGTGTGTTTGTGTTAGTGTGTGTGTTAGTGTGTGTGTGTGTGTGTGTGTGTGTGTGTGTGTGTGTGTGTGACCACATCAACCCTGCATACCTCCATACTACTGACACACACACACACACGCTTTGTAAGAAACGGGAACGTGTAAACGAAGAACCAGCTGCAGAGTCACAAAGATAACAAATATTTCTTCAGCCTTAGTGTCCAGCAAGTGGACTGACCTGGTCAGCGAAGTGGTAGAAGGAAGATCCATACAGAGCTTTAAAAACAGGTATGACAGGGCTCAATGAAAGAGAGAGTAAACACAGTGGTGGCCAGTTTGAGAGGCGGGGCCAGGAGATGAGTCACGACCTCTGCAACCAGACATAAAGACATACAAAACAAGGGAAGAAGTAAAGAGTATACTAAAGAAGCAGTGCATAAAAGCAGTGGGACAAAACATAATTCCACGGGTACTCAAGGAAGGATGAGTACCATAGTGGGTACCCACTGTGGTACTGGGAGAGCTACCACACAGCTACAAGCTGTCAAACGTAACACCAATATTTCGGGTGGACAGACAGGTGACAGGTGTACCCCTGACTGGATCACCTAGAGGGGACCATCACTAAAAATAAACATGGCTTTAGATATGGATTATCCTGTGTAACCAGGTTGTTGTTGCACTTGTAAGAGAGACTTACTGAGACAACTTAACCTGGGTTGCATGCACATTCTCGGGACTGAGAGCTCTCATTACTAGGGTGAGCTAAGTACCGGCTACTTCAATTATAAAGTTAGTGTAATTAGATTTTATTTCCCCTATGCAGTCATTATTTTCTTACTACCGCTCCTTGTTCTCTCTCTCTCTGTATGCATGGTGTTTCTCTCTCTCTGTATGCACGGTGTCTCTCTCTGTGTATGCACGGTGTCTCTCTCTCTGTATTCACGGTGTCCTGCTTAATATTCAGTTCAGACAATCTAAAGACTGGCGCCTCCACAAACAGGGAAAAAAATTAACGTTCTAAAGCTACGAAAGCGTCAAGTTTTTTTTCTAGTAAAGCTTCAAGGGTTTCCTTCTAGTATAACGTCAAGGCTTCTACTAAAGCTTTAAGGGTTTCCTTCTAGTAGAGCTTCAAGGCGTCTAGTAAATCTTCAAGCCTTCTAGTAAAGCTTCGAGGGTTTCATTTTAGTACAGCTTCAAGGCTTCTAGTAGAGCTTCAAGGTTTCTAGTAGAGCTTCAAGGATTTCCTTCTAGTAGAGCTTTCAGGGTTTCCTTTTAGGAGAGCTTCAAGGCTTCTAGTAGAACTGGCGTTACTCACACCTGGTTACTAGCATCTCTCACAACACACACCCACCAACACTACGGAAGTCATAACATTGATAAAACTCTACGGACAATGTCACTCACATTTAAGTAATTAGTCAGAGTAAATTATTTCTCTCTACAAAGAATCACATCAACAAATATTTACAATATTTGTAATCAACTCGTATTAAAGTAACACTCATTACAGGGTTATATTGCGTATATGCGAATATTTCAGGATGTAAACAAGACTTAACTTTTCAAAGAATTTGTATATATCACAATTCATGACAACAAGAATACCACTCTATAAACGGGGTGAATCGACACGGGGTTAGCCAGGAGCAGAGATTCGACCCCCAGCAACCACAAATAGGCGAGCACACGTAACGTGTGTAAAACGAAAAGTTAATTGTACTGTTTTTTTTTTTTCAACTGCTTCAAACGTCTTATAAGCTTAAGTTCATTCTTATGAACCTGTGATACAGCAATATGGAAAATAACGTCAGTGAAGAATTGGTGAAATTGCAAGCGCTTTCGTGATTTCTGAAGTTATCAGGGAAGAGTAAAAATAACAAAGCAAGAGAAGTCTTATAAAGCTGAGATATCACCACATATATGACCTTACGTATGACCTCATAAAAGACTTTAGATATGACCTTACGTATGACCTCATATATGACCCTACATATAACCTCATATACCTCACATATGATCTCACATATAAGCCTACCGAGTGTGGGAGGAGTGAAGATTTAGTCAGGTCACAGTCACATGTCAGACGTTAAAATCCTCACAAATTCTATTCATTACAAATTAACCTAATTTATACAACCCAGAACTTATATTCATAGTGCAATTAACACCATTTTTTATGAACCTTGATTCAACTCATTTATAATAGACAGAATCTGTGAGGATTTTAAAGTATGCCTGACACTCCTTCAGAGTGTCTGCACTCTGAAGGAGGGGTGTTAATGTTGCAGTTTTATAACTGAAGTGTAAGAGCGCCTCTGGCAAGACAGTGATGGAGTGAATGATGATGAAAGTTTTTCTTTTTCGGGCCACCCTGCCTTGATGGGAATCGGCCGATGTGTTAAAATATATATATATATATATATATATATATATATATATATATATATATATATATATATATATATATATATATATATATATATATATATATATATATTCCAAAAGGTGTTTATTAATTACTCTGAACTGTTATTTTGTGATATAAAATTGTTTTATTAGATTTAATCTGATTATTGTAGTTACCAGATAATGAGAGAAATCTTTCTTTATTAGTTATGATTACATTATTATTTTCATTATTATTTTGTTATAATATTGCGTTCGCTAATGAAGGTTGTTTTAAATTAGTGTGTGTGTGTGTGTGTGTGTGTGTGTGTGTGTGTGTGTGTGTGTGTTATTAAACTCATTTCAGACTCATCCTAACTCGCTCTCACTCTCTCTCTCACTCTCTCTCTCTCTCTCTTTCTCTCACTCTCTCACACCCAGACTGCACTCTCCCCTACCCATGTACTCTTCCTCCAGCTGACAATGTACGTCATTATATGTACACACCTCTGTACACTTAGTCCGGTTTATCTTTTAAATCATTACATCACATGTACACACTCGTGTATGTATTGTTTAGTTGAACAATGTAACTCATTATTGTCTACACACTAATGTACGTATCATCTAACTGGTTAATGTACATAACTTCTTGTGTACACAGCCATGTACGTATCGTCTAACTGGATAATGCACATAACTTGTGTACACACATGTACGTATCATCTAACTGGTTAATGTACATAACTTCTTGTGTACACACTCGTGTACGTATCGTCCAACGAGTCAATGTACACGACTTCCTTTTGTGTACACACCCATGTACGTATCGTCGAACTGGTTAATGTACATAACTTCCTCTTGTGCACACTCGTGTACGTATCATCCAACGTGTCAATGTACATGACTTCCTTTTGTGTACACACCCATGTACGTATCGTAGAACTGGTTAATGTACATAACTTCTTGTGTACACACTCGTGTACGTATCGTCCAACGTGTCAATGTACATGACTTCCTCTTGTGTACACACCCTTGTACGTATCGTAGAACTGGTTAATGTACATCACTTCCTCTTGTGTATACACCCATGTACGTATGTACGCCATTACACTGTGTATATGACACTTTATTAGCTAATAAAAAAACACTTAAACTTAGCGGGAGTAACAAAGTGCTTTTACTACCACCAAATAAAGTGTCTCACCACAAACAAATAAAGTGTCTCACCACCAACAAATAAAGTGTCTCACCACCAACAAATAAAGTGTCTCACCACAAACAAATAAAGTGTCTCACCACCAACAAATAAAGTGTCTCACCACAAACAAATAAAGTGTCTCACCACCAACAAATAAAGTGTCTCACCGCCAATAAATAAAATGTCTCACCACCAACAAATAAAGTTTTTTTTAGCTACCAATTAATAAAGTGTCAGCGCCGACATTCCTGACTGGCAGTAAAGCTCAAATACACATATTTGACTCCATTATTTTCAGCGTTAAATAACAGGTGAATATTTTATTAGCAAGAACACACCGTTGTGTTGCCATACATCTCCTTTATTATCAAAACAAAAACTTGAGTAAAATTAGAACGAGTAGAACAGCTGTTATAATGCTGAGTCACTGATGGTTCATTAATATTACTAGTATTATTACTATCATTATTACTATTATTAGTATTACTATTATAATTATTATTGTATTAATATTATCATTATTGTCATTATTATTTATTATTTTAGTAATTATCATTATTACTTTTATAAATAATAACAAGTATGAATCATACCATTATTATTATTGTCATTATATTATGAACAGTATCATTATTATTATAAATAGTATTACCATCATAATTAATAAATTATTAGGGAAGAGGTAATACCTGGGAATGGAAGGAAAGAATGCCTACAAGTCCTGGATCAAGAGCCCTTCACCGGCATGAATACGCCCCCTTCCCCTTTATGAAGGATCTGAAGGGTAGGAAAGTTGGCCCTGAAACGAACAAATGTCAGGGCATAGGAAATTGCGAAGGTTGGGGGCCAGGGTATGATGCAGTGTGCCAGCAGCAACAGTCTGGTTGATGCCACGGGAAGTGATCTGTGCGGCCAGTGAGGGACTTGGCCGATCAGAGGTAATACCTGCTGGCCCATCACACACCTGACTGACACGCCCTCTGCCTGCCTGCCTGAGTGGCTGACAGCTGGCAGGGAGAGAGGAAGGGTAGAGAGGTATGCAAGGGACGGAGAGAGGAGGGCTGCAGGGTAGTAAGGGAGGGAGAACGCAGGATAGGGAGAGAGGGAAGGAGGGATGCAGGGTATGGAGGGGAGGGAGGGATGCAAGGTATGGAGGGAGGGAGGGATGCAGGGTATGGAGGGAGGGATGCAGGGTATGGAGGGAGGTAGAAATACAGGGTAGGGAGGGAGGGATGCAAGGTATGAAGGGAGGGAGGGATGCAAGGTATGGAGGGAGGTAGAAAACAGGGTATGGAGGGAGGGATGCAGGGTATGAAGGGAGGGAGGGATGCAGGGTATGGAGGGAGGTAGAAATACAGGGTAGGTAGGGAGGGATGCAAGGTATGAAGGGAGGGAGGGATGCAAGGTATGAAGGAGGGAGGGATGCAAGGTATGAAGGGAGGGAGGGATGCAAGGTATGAAGGGAGGGAGGGATGAAAGGTATGAAGGGAGGGAGGGATGCAAGGTATGAAGGGAGGGAGGGATGCAAGGTATGAAGGGAGGGAGGGATGCAAGGTATGAAGGGAGGGAGGGATGCAAGGTATGAAGGGAGGGAGGGATGCAAGGTATGAAGGAGGGAGGGATGCAAGGTATGAAGGGAGGGAGGGATGCAAGGTATGAAGGGAGGGAGGGATGCAAGGTATGAAGGGAGGGAGGGATGCAAGGTATGAAGGGAGGGAGGGATGCAAGGTATGAAGGGAGGGAGGGATGCAAGGTATGAAGGGAGGGAGGGATGCAAGGTATGAAGGGAGGGAGGGATGCAAGGTATGAAGGGAGGGAGGGATGCAAGGTATGAAGGGAGGGAGGGATGCAAGGTATGAAGGGAGGGAGGGATGCAAGGTATGAAGGGAGGGAGGGATGCAAGGTATGAAGGGAGGGAGGGATGCAAGGTATGAAGGGAGGAGGGATGCAAGGTAGAAGGGAGGAGGGATGCAAGGTATGAAGGAGGGAGGGATCAAGGTATGAAGGGAGAGGATGAGGGTTGGAGGGGGAGGGATGGGTATGAAGGAGGTAATACAGGGTAGGAGGGAGGTAGAATACAGGGTATGAGGAGGAGGAACAGGTAGGAGGAGATGGGGTAGGAGGGAGGGATATTTTTATAATCAAAAGAAGCGCTAAACCACAAGGGTAGAGGGAGGGATAGATGGCCAAAGAAAGGAATGGACAGGAGGATAGGTCCAGGAGGTACAAACACACACATTTTTGTTCAATCTCTCGCTCTTCATTTCTTCCTTTACTCACATTTTTATTCCACTTTCTGGTGTTTCACTCATCTTCCTTTCCATCATATTCTTCCACATTTTATTTCATTCATTCTTCCTAATTTTCTTCGTCCTCTTTCGCTGCTTCCTTAATTTTCTCATTTCTCTTCACTGCTATCTACTCTTCCTCCTATTCTTCTCTTTCGTAGCCCTTTCTCTCATCTCTTCTTCCTTTTTATCAGCTTTAATTATAATTTCCATTTCTCCCTCTTCCTCCTCCTAATCTTTCTTATCTCTCTTCCTTATCTCCACACGCATACATCTAAGTCGCATTAAATTATCTTTATCTACGGATTTAGGAGCTATTCCCTCTCTCTCTCTAGGCCTTTCGTCTTTCAATCAACACTTCATCAGGAGTTTGCGGTGTTGCAGAAATAGAGCAGGAAATCCAAGAAGATCCATTCATGTGAACGGATATATTTAAGATTGATTAAAATTATATATTAGGATCTTCAGAAGTATTTTTTTAGCATTACTTAGTAGAGCAGTGAATTAGACTGGATGTGGCAGAGGCAGACCTCACCCACAGCTTTAAGAATAGGTATGATTACAACACCAGCAATGCCGGTCGTTGACGATTCAGAGGTGGGGGCCAGGAGCTAGGTCTGGACACACACACGCACACACACACTACACACAAACACACTACACACACACACACTCCACACACACACACTAACACACACTACACACTAACACACACTACACACTCTAACACACACACACTCCACACACACTACACACACATATACACACACACACACACACTACACACACTAACACACACACACACTACACACACACACACACACACACACACACACTACACACTACACACACACTACACACACACACATATACACACACACACACATACACACACACACACACCACACACACACACACACTAACACAACACACACTACACACACACACACTCTACACACATACACTACACACTAACACACACTACACACTAACACACACTACACACTAACACACACTACACACACACACTACACTACACACTAACACACACTACACACTAACACACACTACACACACATATACACTACACACTAACACACACTACACACTAACACACACTACACACTAACACACACACTACACACACACACACATACACACACACACTACACACACACTCTACACACACACACATACACACACACACATACACACACACACACGCACACACACACACACACACACTACACACTAACACACACTACACACACACACACTCTACACACATACACTACACACTAACACACACTACACACTAACACACACTACACACACACTCTACACACATACACACACACACACTACACACGCCAGACCAATGTCCCTCTTCCAGCCATTCAACTCTCCCTTACCTCTCTCTCTCTCTCTTTCCACCCTCTCTATCTCTCCCGTCTACTGCACCAACGCAAGGAATCAATACGCCCCACCCTACCTCCCTCGCTCGTTCTCTCTCTCTCTCTCTCTCTCTCTCTCCCTCCTTCCATTACTCTACTAGACATAAAATGAAAAATGTCACTGACTACCTCATCAATTCTTTGTCAAAATCAACAAGATAAAGTGATTTTTGGTATGTTGATGATGTGGGTGACGTTGATGAATGGGGAAGAGGGAGATGGAAGGAAGTGGGGAAGGAGACAGAGAAAAAGAGAAGAAAGTAAAAAAAGAAAAAAAAGAGAGAAGTATGAGGGAGAGAGGAAAGTATGGTGATGGAGAATAAGGTGAGGGAAGTATAGTGAAGGAGAGAACCAAGTAAAGTGAAAGAGAGAACAAGGTATAGTGAAGGAGAGGACTAAGTATAGTGAAGGAGAGGGAATAAATATAGTGCAGGAGAGAGGAAAATAAGGTGAGGGGAGATAAATAGGGAAAACTCACCTTTATTCTTAAATAGAGTAAGGATGTTTATGGTGAGCTAGAGAAGGACTGGTAGGGATCGGAGGATCGAGCCTCCACAACTCCCAGGGCTGAACCACCCACATGGGTTTAGCTATTCATGAAATACTATCAAAGGAAGATGAAGTGGAGGAGGAACAGCTAAAAAAAAAAGCTGAACTACTCAGCAGGAGATACACTG